>JAXIVD010001857.1:35000-73153 GCA_036785275.1 Cancer borealis | reverse complement strand
AGAGAGAGAGAGAGAGAGAGAGAGAGAGCCCCGAGAGAGAGAGAGAGAGAGAGAGAGAGAGAGAGAGAGAGAGAGAGAGAGAGAGGAGAGAGAGAGAGAGGAGGAGAGAGAGAGAGGAGGGAGAGAAGAAGAGGAGAGAGAGAAGAGAGATGAGAGAGGGAGAAGGAGAGATAGAGAGAGAAGAGAGAGAGAGGAGAACCATTCAAGATAAACAAAAATATATCAACACAAAGCAAGGTTATGATGTGACCTTGAAAGTAAAACCAACTTGTAATGGCTTTCGTGTGTTCTTTACTTCAAGTTCAGAGGACAGGAGAGTCTTGATGTGTGGGGAAGGGAGGGAGAGGGACATTGAGAGAGAGGGAGGGAGGGAGGGAGGGAGGGAGGGAGGTAGGGAGGGAGGGAGGGAGGGAAGGAGGGAGGGGGGGAGGGAGGAAAGAAAGGAGAGACAGGGAAGGAGGAGGAGGGGAAGTAGAGGAGCAAGAGGAAAGATAGAGAAGACTTTGAGTGCTGTGAGAGAGAAGGGAAGAGCTGAAAAACAAAATGCGATGAGTTATGTATTTAATAGTTTAAATATTGCTTTAAATGTAGCAAATAAACTCCCAGAGGAGGATAATTTTTCAAGAAGCAGCTCGTGGTGATGTGTAGTTGGAGGGGCGAGAGGTGAAGGCAGAAGGCACTGAGCTGAGGTGAGGGAGGTGATGAGTCAAGAGAAGCAGAATGAAGAAATAATAGAGAAGGCAATGAGAAACTATCAGGGAACTGGTGCACGAAGCCTCACTACACTCGATAGGACTAGACTAGACTACTGTGCTGCCGTGGTGGTGGTGGTGGTGGTGGTGGTGGTGGTGGTTGTGGGTGGTATTGGTGACGTGATTGCTTATTGGCTTATTGCCGCGGTCAGGGCTTGGGATCAGCCAATGGCGTTGCCTCGTTACGTTTCGGCGGGTAATAAACATAAAATAGACTCCGGCTGGACATCAGACTGCAGCAAATGGCATACCCAGGTTAAATCTCTCTCCTTTTCAACAACCTTTAACTCGTCTGCTAAGCCCCGCCTCTCCACCCCTTCAAAAGCACCGAGAGGATGGAGAGGGAGAGGGCGAAGGGGGGGCGAGGGAGCTTACGAAGAGGTTGTCCGGCCGCTACAAAATGAGCAGTGTCAGGAAGACGAAGAAGGTAATTAGTTTTCAGTGGAGTTTTTTCTCGTAAATGACGCAAGGAAAGGGATGCATTTCTCCACCAAGCACACACAGAAAAACGAACTCGCGGGACCTAAGGACGCCAGGGAGACTCAGACAACACACAAGTTCAGTTTCTTAAGCAGCATGAAGGCGTGTTTATGTACAAGCGCATCCAGAAACTCCCTGCACATTTTTTGGCATGCTGTGTAACACCTCAGGAACACATTCTACACCTTTGGAACACTTAACACACCTCTGGAACGCTTCACACTCCTCTGAAACCTCCTCTTGCACACATTTGTAACACTCTTTACATACATTTGAAACCCTGTAAACAAATCTGTAACGCTAAATACATCACTGGAAATCCATGGATGCGTTGCTGTTGCCTTTGTCTTATCGCATAACGAGTAAGAAAAACACAGTGATTGGAAGGGCAGCGTTTGTATCACGGTAAACGAAAGTGTCCCTGATTTCCAGAAATGTAATTACCAGCAATCATACTCGTGCCATTAATATACACCACGCATGACAAGAGCGGAATTCGCAGTTAGACGTGCTTGGGTTACGCTGAAGGTGGTGTGTAAATTTATGTCTAATTATGAACATTAGTCGACCCTTTCTGCTGCAAGAACTACGTGGAGGATAGGGAGAGGAAAGTCATCAGGGTAACATTTCATATACGCTTGGGGAGGATTAGGAAGCATTGCAGTGATGTGAAGAGAGACACACATCACCCGCACACCCTCCCATGAACGTCAGGTAGCGAGTATTTGATAACATTTACGTGGTGATTATTGACTGTATAGCTTAGTGAACGTCTGCATTGCGTGTGTGTGTGTGTGTGTGTGTGTGTGTGTGTGTGTGTGTGTGTGTGTATGTGTGTGTGTGTGTGTGTGTGTGTGTGTGTGTGTGTGTCTGTGTCTGTGTATGTGTGAGTGTGTGTGTGTGTGTGTGTGTGTGTGTGTGTGTGTGTGTGTGTGTTGTGTGTGTGTGTGTCTGTGTGTGTGTGTGTGTGTGTCTGTGTATGTGTGTGTGTGTGTCATGGGCATGCAAGGGTGTACAGGTGCAAATGGTGAATGTTAATGGTTAATAAGGAAAGAAAGAGAGAGATAGAGAGAGAGAGAGAGAGAGAGAGAGGAGAGAGAGAGAGAGGAGTGAGAGAGAGAGAGAGAGAGAGAGAGAGAGAGAGAGAGAGAGAGAGAGAGAGAGGAGAGAGAGAGATGAGAGAGAGAGGAGAGGAGAGAGAGAGAGAGAGAGAGCAATACAGACAGATAAACAGATAGATAAAGTACTTTTTGGTGTCGACTATTACTCTCACCATTTGATGCACGAAGAGGGGGATAAAGAAGAGGACAAGACAGAGGGGAGAAGGAAGGAAGGAGGAAAGAGGAGGAGGAGGAGGAGGAAGGAGAGGGAGGCGCTTCAACAGTTAATTGAAACCCTTATCAAGAGAACCAAGAGCCCCCCTCCCCCCCTCCCGCCCTACCAAACCTGGCCTCGTGAATGCAGTAATAAACATCTGCCGCGGGGTGATGACTTCCTGCCAGATGGGGTGATGGAGGGGTGATGGATGAGGTGATGGAGAGGTGAAGGGGTTGGGTGAGGTGAGGGGTTGGAAAGAGAGGTGATGGGAGA
The DNA here is from genome assembly GCA_036785275.1 of Cancer borealis. Lineage (NCBI taxonomy): Eukaryota > Metazoa > Arthropoda > Malacostraca > Decapoda > Cancridae > Cancer > Cancer borealis. The sequence goes on along the minus strand of JAXIVD010001857.1, from coordinate 70,331 downwards.
GGGTTAAAGCGGAGAAGTTGATGGAGGAGTGAGGTGAGGGGTGAAGGGAGGGGTGAAGGGAAAGGGTGAGGGGATGGGGGTGAGGTGAGGGGGTGAAGGGAGGGGGTGAAGGAGGGGTGAAGCCAGGAGGGTGGAAGGTAAAGGAGATGAGCCTCTATAGTTTTGTGTTGTTAATCATCTTTTCCTTAAGCTTCTTATCTGTGTTTTTTGCTTTATTTTTCATGTTTGTGGAATTTCGTTTATTTTTTATTTTATTTTTTTTCTTCATTTCTCGTTTTGTTTCAACTTTATATTATAATTCTTTTCTACTTATTTATTTTTTCATATTGTTCCGCAGACTATTAATCTTTTTTTTTCATTCCTTACATCTGATTGCTCCTATATTTCTTTTCATCATTGTTTTTATTTATTTTTTTTTTTCATTAATCTATTTTTCCATTTCCTACTTTGTCAATTATTTCAGTATCTTAACATTTCCAATTATTTCTTTATTTATTGTTTATCCTTTTACCATTTCTAAGTATTTATCTAGTTACTGTTCAATCCCTCTATTTTCTTCTTCCTCAGTCCTATTGCAATATAGATTTAACAACTTTTTTTTTATGCTGCTCTTCATTCTTCCAGCTTGTCTTTTTTCCCCTCTTGCTCCTGCTTCCTCTTCCTTCTTTCTCATTTCCACCTTTCCACGCATTTATATTTGATCATTTCTCTTTCCGTCCCTACAGGTTTTCCTTCCTTCCTTCCTTCACTCATAAATGTTTCCTTACCTCAATCCTGCCGCTGACTCCTCTCTCTCTAGTATTAGTGGACTAGGGCTACCTTGACTGAAAACGTATTAATGTGGTGACTTTTTAATATTATTTTTTAGTTATCTACAGAACACCAAATTATAAAGGGCAATTCTTCACTTTATAGTCTCAAAATAATAGTCAGTCAATAATCTATTCTATCTCACGACCTGGAATTATATTTCCACCAGTTTATTTCACCATACGAATTATTAATCATGATGACAGTTACGTGTGATACCTAACGTCTTACCATTTTCCTACCTCTTTTCTTCTCCTTGGTAAGTACTAAATTCACACTAATGTGTGTGTGTGTGTGTGTGTGTGTGTGGTGTGTGTGTGTGTGTGTGGTGGTGTGTGTGTGTGTGTATGTGTGTGTGTGTGTGTGTGTTGTCACAGGTAATGTGAGTCAGGGCTTCCCGGTGTACGGTGGTGCACGTGACAGACAACACATTAGGAAATCCTCAGCCCAGAAGCACTACACCCTGCCAGCACACACACACACACACACACACACACACACACACACACACACACACACACACACACACACACACAAACAACAACACACCACACTCACATCTCACACACACACACATACACACACACACACCACACACAACACACACACACACACACACACACACACACACACACAACACACACTCACACACACACACACACACACACACACACCACACACACACAAAACACGCACACACACATGCACACACACACGCACGCACGCACACGCACACATACACACACACACGCACGCACGCACACGCATACACACACACACACACACACACACACACATCACACACACACACACACACACACACACACACCACACACACACACACACACACACACGCGCGCGCACAGCACACACACACACACACACACACACACACACACACACACACACACACACACACACACACACACACACACACACACACACACAACACCATTTACATAACACGTATGATTCCTTAATTCAAGGAGACATAGAAAAATACTAGACAGAAACCAATACCTTATACAATCTTACCTTCCCTTGTTTATACATTCAAGTTAGTTATCAGCCACGTAAACCTCTATATCATGAACATAATACCATTCCCGCTGCTTAATCCCGCGACAAAGTTGAACATACGAAGATAAACTTAAGAATCTCATCCTCCTTCGATAGAAAACAAAAATATCAAGAACATCTAGAATAATATAAACGTAACAACCATCATTTCCTCACCGTTTGCATCACCTTCCACATGTCTGCGACCGACTGTTCACTCTCAAACAGCGAAGAAAAACATTTTACAGTCAAAGGAAGGCCAGGTATAAATAGCCAGGTGAGAGGCAGTCCCGTCCGGCCCCTCATTACCTGTCATTACCAGCCACTTACACCCCAACACCTGCAGTGACGCCAGGTAAATGCTCACAGGTATAAATTGGTAATTAGGAGATAAGAGTGAAAAGTGCGGACACGTCGATCTTTGGGGCTCAGCTTAGTGATGAGTGAGGTGGAAGTGATGTAGTGTGGTGGTGTGGTGTATTGGTGTGATAGTGTGGTGTATCGTAAAGTTGTGGTCGGTAGGTATAGGAGTTGTAATGGAGTTATAGGAATGGTGGTGATGTGGAGTATAGATGTAACAAGTGGTACAACAAGAAGTGATGGGCTGCAACGTACAACAAACCCCATCCCTTTCTCCCTCTTAAGCCATTACTGATGCTGCTCTGCTTTGTCAAACACTTGTTCATGTAGTGGTAGAGCATGTTTACTGTAATACACGCTCACCTCATGCCTACTTCACTCACCACAGAAGCTACGCCTGTCCTCTATAACCACGTTGGTGATCGGTGCAAGTCAACTGTTTCACGTTTACACCATTATTCACAGATGCACCAACACTGTAAGTCAACCAATTATCACAAGGCAATAGTTGACAAACCTCAAATTTTGAATCTAAAATATAATTCCTTTCCCTCAACTCCTACCTTACCCACATACTCGTGTTGCTATTGGCTGGCTGGCCAAGGCTGTGTTGTTGCTATTGGCTGACTGAACACACACAGCCTTGGCCAGCCAGCCAATAACAACACTTAAGGATTAGAGTTGAGGTAAGAATTAAATATGTTTCAAAATGTTCAGTTTGTGGTTAGTTTGGAGTTTAAAAACTACATCAATATTTTGGGCCATCTGTGGTTTATGAACTAGTCATAAAATGCAAATTGAAAATGAACCTTGGACGAACAAGTAAGAGTATGACAACAGTCTTCTGCATGTTGGGAGGCGGGGGAAGCTCGGGAACATTCCCGGAAGGTGAAGCTTTGCACCGAGAGGACTCGTTGGAAGGACCCGTTGCCCTGAGACACGCCTCGCCACGGACAACAGGAAGCAGCTTTGAGCTCGTTTTCAGTGTGGTTTTTTTCTACTTCAATACGCTCAGCATCGCAGTATTTGAAGGTGTAAATAATGTTACTGGAAGTCGGAAACAAAAACTAAGAGGCTGGGTGAAGGACCCGTTGCCCTGAGACACGCCTCGCCACGGGACAACAGGAAGCAGCTTTCAGCTCGTTTTCAGCGTGGTTTTTTCTACTTCAATACGCTCAGCATCGCAGTATTTTGAAGGGGTAAATAATGTTACTGGAAGTCGGAAACAAAAACTAAGAAGCTGGGTGGAAGGACCCGTTTGCCCTGAGGCACGCCTCGCCACGGAAAACAAGAAGCAGCTTTGAGCTCGTTTTCAGCGTGGTTTTTTTCCCCTCAGCATCGCATTAACTTGAAGGTGTAAATAATGAAAGTAATATTATTGTACTGCCGCGGCCCAAGGGTAGCCAACCACATTTCAGTGTGGTTTTCAGTGTGGTTTTTTGTACTTCAATACGCTCAGCATCGCAGTATTTGAAGGTGTAAATAATGTTACTGGAAGTCGGAAACAAAAACTAAGAGGCTGGGTGGAAGGATCCGTTGTCCTGAGGCACGGGCCTCGCCACGGACAACTGGAAGCAGCTTTTGAGCTTGTTTTCAGTGTGGTTTTTTCTTCTTCAATACGCTCAGCATCGCAGTATTTGAAGGTGTAAATAATGAAAGTAATATTATACTGCCGCGGCCCAGGGGTAGCCACCCACTTGGGTCAAGAGACTGTGTAACCTTGACGAGGTGCGGCAGCTTGTTCTTACTGGTGCTTTTACTTGGGATTGGTGGCTACAATCCTGTTACCTTAGGGGATAGTGAGCGTCAGTGGTACTAATTAGCAGTCTCGCGGAAGCCAGTTTGGCCTAGCAAGCCGCTGGTTGGAATTACCTAGCGCTACGAACATCCACAGCAAGAACGTGCTGAGTGGACGTGTCCCGACGTAGGGCGACGAGCGGTGCCTTCTTCCTGGACTTTCGGTCTGGCTAAGAGGAACACTGACCGTAAACCAGCAGGAGTCCGATGTCATTGACATTGTGGCTACTGCGCTGGAGGTCATCCCCGACTCGGAGCACCCCTCTCTCGCTTCAGGTGGAGGCTCAATAAGAGGCTCTAAATTAAACAAGGTCACAACCTGCTGCACCAGGCCTTGAAGATGGTGACCTAAAATAGTAGGTTGAAATCAAACAAAGGACCTGTGCAGAAAACCCCGAAACTAAATAAACTGGTAGGTAGGTAGATAGATAGGTAGATAGGTAGATATATAGATAGGTAGTAGTAGATAGGTAGATATATGGATAGGTAGATAGGTAGCTGGGTAGATTATACAGATAGGTAGGTAGGTAGGTAGGTAGGTAGGTAGATATATTGATAAGTAGGTAGGTAGATAGGTCGGTAGAGTAGGTAGATACGTACGTAGGTAAGTAGGTTAGATAAGTAGATAGATAGATAGGAGTCTCCTCACTACCTCTTTTCCCTCCTCCCCACACTTTCCTCTCCCTCCCTAATTTTTCCTTCCTTCCTTCCTCTCCACCTCAACGCCATTCTTACCCCTTCCCCTTCCCTTTTTACCCTTCCATTCCCTCCTCCTTACTATTCCTTTTATCTGTATCCCTTCCCCCATTCCTTAATACCCCTTTCGATCTCAAAACACTTTCCCCTCTCCCCCCCCCCCTCTTCTCCCTCTCTCCCTCACCCCCACTTCCCAATAAATTCAGCCCTGCCCCCTCCTCGCTCCCTTACCCCACTCCCCCCATCCATCTAGCCTGCCCTCTCCCCTCTCTCCCCTCCACTCCAGCCCCCAACCATTCAGCCTTGCCCCCTCTTTTCTTCCCCTCAACCCACTCCGCATCCATCAGCCATGTCCCCTTCCTTTCACCCCTCATCCCACTCCCCCATCCATCCAGCCCTGCTCCCACCCCTCTCTCCCCTCAACCCAACTCCCCATCCATCCAGGCCCTGTCCCCTCCTCTTCTCCCTCACCCCAATCCCCTATCCCATCCAGCCTGCCCCCTCCGTCTCACCCTCACTCCACTCCCCTATCCATCCAGCCCTGCCCTCCCTCCTCTCTCCTTCACCAGCACTCCCCCCATCCATCCAGCCTCTACCCCCACCCTCTCTCCCTCATCCCACTCCCCCATCCATCCAGCCCAGTCCCCTCCTCTCTCTCCTCAACCCACCGCCCCCTATCCCATCCAGCCCTGCCCCTCTCCTCTCTCCTTCACCCCACTCCCCCATCCCATCCAGCCTGCCTCCTTCTCTCTCATCCCTCACCCCACTTCCCCCCATCCAATCCAGGCCTGCCCCCACTCTCTCTCCCCCTTGGCCCACACCCCCCCATCCATTCCAGCCCTGCCCCCCACCTCTCTCCATTCACCCCACTCCCCTATCCATGCCAGCCCTGTCCCCTTGTCTCTCCCTCACCCCACTCCCCCTATCCATCAGCCCTGCCCCCTCCTTTCTCCCTCAGTTCACTCCCTCATCCATCCACCGCTGCCCCTCCTCTCTCCTCTCCCTCACCCACTCCCCTAACCACCCCAGTCCCGCCCCCTCCTCTCACCCTCACCCACTCCCCTATCCACCCTGCCCTGCCCCCTCCCCTCTCCCTCATCCCACTCCCCAATCAATCCAGCCCTAACTCCTTCTCTCTCCCTCACCCCACTCCCCCATCCATCCAGCCCTGCCTTCCTCTTCTCTCCCTCATCCCACTCCCCCATCTATCCGGCCCTCCTGCCCCCCTTCCTCTCAACCTCACCCTACTCCCCCCCTCCATCCTGGCCCTCCCCCCCCTCCCCCCATCAATCCAGCCCTGACACTTCCTCTCTCCCATCACCCGACTCCACCATCCTTTCCAGCCCTCGCCCCCTCCTCCTCTCCCCCTCACCCGACTCTCTCATCCATCCAGCCCCTACCCCCTTCTCTCTCCCTCACCCCCACTTCCCCATACATCAAGAACTGCCCCCTCATTTCTCCTTTACCCCACTCCCCTATCCATCCAGCACAACCACCCTCCTCTCTCTCTCACCCCCACTCCCCCATCCATCAACCCCTGCCCCATCCTTTCCCTCCCTCACTCCACTCCCCCCCCTCTATCCAGCCCTGACCCCTTCCGTCTCCCTCAACCCAACTTCCCTATCCATCCAGCCCTGCCCCCCTCCTTTATCCCTCACCCCACACCCCCATCCATCCAGCCCTGACACTTCCTCTCTCTCTCACCCCCTCCACTCCTCCCCATCCATCCCTGCCCCCTCCTCCTTCCCTCACCCCACTCCCCATACATCTAACCCTGCCCCCTCATTCCCCTCCTACTCCCCTCTCCATCACCCCTACCTCCCCTCTCCACTCTCTCCCCTCGTACCTCCTCCTCTCTCACCTCTCTCTCTCCTCTCCTCCTCTCCTCTCTCTCTCTCTCTCCTCTCACTCTCTCTCTCTCTCTTCTCTCCTCTCTCTCATCTCTCTCTCTCTCTCTCTCTCCTCTCTCTCTCTCTCTCCTTCTCTCTCTTCTCTCTCTCTCCTCTTCTCTCTCTCTCTCTCCTCTCCTCTTCTTCTCACTCTCTCTCTCTCTCTCTCATCTCATCCTCTCTCTCTCTCTCTCTCTCCTCTCTCTCCTCTCTCTCTCTCTCTCTCATCTCTCTCTCTCTATCTCTCTCTCATCTCTCCCCCTCACTCCCCCCCCATTCACTCCCACCCATGCCCCCCCCCCTCTCTCCCTCACCCCCACTCCCCTATCCATCCAGCCCTGACCCCTTCCCTCTCACTCAACCCACTCCCCTATCCATCCATGCCCTGCCTCCTCCTTTATCCCTCAACTTACACCCCCATACATCCAGCCCTGAACCCCTCCTCTCTCCCTAATCACACTCCTCAATCTATCCAGCCCTGCCCCCCCCTCTCTCTCTCATACCCACTCCCCCATCCATCCAGCCCCTACCCCCCTCCTCTCTCCCTCTCTCCCTCACCCCACTTCCTCATCCATCCAGCCCTGCCCTCTCCTCTCTCCCTCACCCTACTCCCCAATCAATCCAGCCCTGCCCTCTCCTCTCTTCCTCACCCAACTCCCCCAACCATCCAGCTCTGTCCCCTCTTCTCTCTCTCTACCCCCTTTCACCATCCACCCTGCCCTGACCTTCCTCTCTTCCTCACGCCATCTATCCAGCCCTGCCTCCTCCTCGCTCCCTCACCCCACTCCCCCATCCATCCAGCCCTGACCCCTCGTCTTTCCCTCACTCATGTCCCCCATCCATTCAGCCTTGCCCCCTCTTTTCTCCCTCAACCCACTACCGCATCCATCCAGCCATGTCCCTCCCTCTCACCCTCATCCCACTCCCCTATCCATTTAGCCCTGCCCCCTTCTCTCACCCTCAACCCATTCCCCCATACACCCTGCCCTGTCCCCTCCTCTCTCCTTCACCTCACTCCACCATCCATCCAGCCCTGCCCCCTCTTTTCTCCCTCACCTTACTCCACCATCAATCCAGCCCTGGCCATTCCTCTCTCCCTCACCCCATCCATCCAGCCCTGACACCTCCCCTCTCCCTCAACCCACTCCCCTATCCATCCAGCTCTGCTCCCTCCTTTATCCCTCACGCCACTCCCCCATCCATCAAGCCCTGCCCCCTCCTCTCTCCCTCACCCTACTCACCGATCCACCGTGCCCTGCCACCTCCTCTCTCCCTCACCCCACTCCCCCATCCACCCTGCCCTGCCCCCTCCTCTCTCCCTCAACCCATTCCCCCATCCATCCAGCCCTGCCTCCTCCTCTTTCCCTCACCCGATTCCCCCATCCATCAAGCACTGCCTCCTCCTCTCTCCCTCATACCACTCCCCCATCCATTCAGCCCTGCCCCCTCCTCTCTCCCTCACCCATTTTCCCCATCCACTCTGCCCTGCCCCCTCCTCTCTTCCTTGTCCCACTCACCCATCCATCCAGCCCTGCCCCCTCCTCTCTCCCTTAACCCCTTCCCCCATCCACTCTGCCCTGCCCCCTCCTCTCTTCCTCACCCCACTCCCCCATCCATCTAGCCCTGCCCCCTCCTCTCTCCCTCACCCAACTTCCCCATAAATCCAGCCCTGCCCCCTCCTCGCTCCCTTACCCCACTCCACTATCCATCCAGCCCTGCCCCCTCCTCTCTCCCTCACTCCAGTCCCCCAACCATTCAGCCTTCCCCCTCTTTTCTCCCTCCAACCATTCCCGCATCCATCCAGCCATGTCCCACCCCCCCATCCCTCCATCCAGCCCTGCCACCACCTCTCTCCCTCACTCCACTCCCCCATCCATCCAGCCCTCTCCCTTCCTCTCTCCCTCACCCCAATCCCCTATCGATCCAGCCCTGCCCCCTCCTTTCTCCCTCACCCCACTCCCCCATCCATCCAACCCTGCCTCCTCCTCTCTCCCTCACCCCACTCCCCCATCCAACCAGCCCTGCCCCCCCCTCTCTCCCTCATCCCACTCCCCCATCCATCCAGCCCTGTCCCCTCCACTCTCCTTCACCAAACTCCCCTATCCATCCAGCCCTGCTCCCTCCTCTCTCCCTCACCCCACTCCCCCATCCATACAGCCCTGCCTCCTCCTCTCTCCCTCACCACACTCCCCCATTCATCCAGTCCTGCCCCCACCTCTCTCCCTCTCCCCACTTCCCTATCCATCCAGCCCTGCCCCCACCTCTCTCCCTCACCCCACTCCCCTATCCATCCAGCCCTGTCCCCTCCTCTCTCCCTCACCTCACTCCCCTATCTATCCAGCACCGCCCCCTCCTATCTCCCTCACCCCACTCCCCCATCCATCCAGCCCTGCACCCACATCTCTCCCTCACCCCACTCCCCAATTCACCTTGCCCTGCCCCCTCCTATCTACATCACCCCACTCACCCATCCATCCGGCCCTGCCCCTTCCTCTCAACCTCACCCTACTACCCCATCCATCCTGGCCTCCCCCCCTCCCCCATCAATCCAGCCCTGACACTTCCTCTCTCCCTTACCCCACTCCACCATCCTTCCAGCCCTGCCTCCTCCTCTCTCCTTCACCCGACTCTCCCATCCATCCAGCCCTGCCCTCTTCTTTCTCTCTCACCCCGCTCCCCCATACATCAAGCCCTGCCCCCTCATTTCTCCCTTACCCCACTCCCCTATCCATCTACCCCTGCCCCTTCCTCTCTCTCATCCCACTCCCCCATCCATCCACCCCTGCTCCCTCCACTCTCCCTCACCCCACTCCCCCATCCATCCAGCACTGGCCCCGCCCCTCTCCCTCAATCCCTGCCTCTTCCTTTATCCCTCAACTGACACCCCCATACATCCAGCCCTGACCCCTCCTCTCTCCCAAATCCCACTACTCAATCCATCCAGCCCTGCCCCCCCCTCTCTCCCTCACCCCACTCCCCAATCCATCCAGCCCTGCCCCCTCCTCTCTCCCTCATCCCACTCCCCAATCCATCCAGTCCTGCCCTCTCCTCTTTTCCTCACCCAATTCCCGCAACCATCCAGCTCTGCCCCCTCTTCTCTCTCTCTACCCCCTTTCCCCATCCACCATGCCCTGACCCTCCTCTCTTCCTCATGCCACTCACCCCACTCCCTTTTCTCACTCAACCCACTCCTGCATCCATCTAGCCATGTCCCTCCCCTTCACCCTCATCCCACTCCCATATCCGTTCAGCCCTGCCCCCTTATCTCTCCCTCAACCCATTACCCAATACACCCTGCCATGCCCCTTCTTCTCTCCTTCACCTCACTCCCCCATCCATCCAGCTTTGCACCCTCTTTTCTCCCTCACCTTACTCCTTCATCCATCCAGCCTTGCCCCTTCCTCTCGCCCTCACCCCACTCCCCCATCCATCGAGCCCTGACCTCTCCCCTCTCCCTCAACCCACTCTTCTATCTATCCAGCTCTGCTCCCTCCTTTGTCCCTCACCCCACTCACCGATCCACCCTGCACTGCCCCCTCCTCTCTCCCTCACCCCACTCCCCCATCCACCCTGCCTTGCACCCTTCTCTCTCCCTCAACCCACTCCCCTATCCATCCAGCTCTGCACTCTACTTTATCCCTCACCCCATTTCCCCATTCATCCAGCGTTGCCTCCTCCTCTGTCCCTCACCCCACTCCCCCATCCATCCATCCCTGCCCCCTCCTCTCTCCCTTACCCCCTTCCCTCATTCACTCTGCCCCCACCTCTCTTCCTCATCCCACTCCCCCATCCATCCAGCCCTGCCCCCTCCTCTCTCCCCCATCCACTCTGCCCTGCCCCCTCCTCTCTTCCTCACCCAACTCCCCCATCCATCCAGCCCTGCCCCCTCCTCTCTCCCTCACCCCACTACACCATAAATCCAGCCCAGACCCCTCCTCGCTCCCTCACCATTCCCCTATCTATCCAGCCCTGCCCCTTCCTCTCTCCCTCACTCCAGTCCCCAACCATCCAGTCTTGCCCCCTCTTTTCACCCTCAACCCAGCCATGTCCCTTCCTTTCAACCTCATCCCACTCCCCCATCCATCCAGCCCTATCCCCTCCTCCCTCCCTCACCCCACTCCCCCATCCATCCAGCCCTGACCCCTCCCCTCTCCCTCACCCCACTCCCACTTCAATCCAGCCCTGCCCCCTCGTTTTTCACTTAGCCCACTCCCTCATCCATCCAGCCCTGCCCCCTCCTCTCTCCCTCATCCCACTCCCCAATCCATCCAGCCCTGCCTTTTCATCTCTCCCTCACCCCACTCCCCCATCCATCGAGCCCTGCCTCCTCCTCTCTCCCTCATCCCACTCCAACATCCATCCAACCATGCCTCCTCCTCTCTCCCTCACCCAACCCCCCATCCAACCGAACTTGCCCCTTCCTCTCAAGCTCAACCTACTACCCCATCCATCCTTCCCTCAGCCCACTCCCACATCCATCCAGCCCTGACACTTCCTCTCTCCATCACCCCACTCCACCATCCTTCCAGCCCTGCCCCTTCCTCTCTCCCTCACCCGACTCTCCCATTCATCCAGCTCTGTCCCCTCCTCTCTTCCTCACCCAACACCCCCATACATCAAGCTCTTCCCCCTCATTTCTCCCTTACCCCAATCTCCTATCCATCCAGGCCTACCCCCTTCCTCTCTCTTTCACCCCACTACCCAATCCATCCACCCCTGCCTCCTCCTCTCTCCCTCATCCCACTTCCCCATCCATCCAGCCCTGCACTCTCCTCTCTCCCTCACCCCACTCCCCAATCCATCCAGCTCTGCCCTCTCCTCTCTTCCTCACCAGACTCTCCCAACCATCCAGCTCTGCCCAATCTTCTCTCCCTCTACTCCCTTTCCCCATCCACCCTAGCTTGACCCTCCTCTCTTCCTCACCCCAATCCCCCATCCATCCAGTCGTGTCTCCTCCTCTCTCTTTCACCCCATTCCCCCATCCATCCAGCCCTGCCCCATCCTCGCTCCGTCACTCCACTCCCCCATCCATCTAGCCCTGCCCCCTCCACTTTACCTCACTCCAGTCCCCCATCCATTCAGCATTGTTCCCTCTTTTCTCCCTTAACCCACTCCCGCATCCATCCAGCCATGTCCCTTCCTTTCACACTTATCCCACTCCCACATCCATTCAGCCCTGCCCATTTCTCTCTCCCTCACCCCACTCTCCCATCAATCCAGCCCTGACCCCTTCCCTCTCCCTCAACCCAACCCCCTATACATCCGGCTCTGTTCCCTCCTTTATCCCTCACCCCACTCCCCCATCCATCAAGCCCTGCCCCCTCCTATCTCCCTCACCCCACACACCGATCCACCCTCCCCTGCCCCCTCTTCTCTCCCTCACCCCACTCCCCAATCCACCCTGCTATGCCCCCTCCTCTCTCCCTCAACCCACTTCCCTATCCATCCAGCTCTGCTCCCTCACCCCACTCCCTCATACATCCAGCCCTGCCTCCTTTTCTCTCTCTCACCCAACTCCCCCATCCATCCAGCCCTGCCCCTCCTCTCTTCCTCACCCCACTCCCCCATCCATCCAGCCCTGCCCCCTTCTCTCTCCCTTACCCCGACTTCCCCATAAACCCAGCCCAGCCACCTCCTCGCTCGCTCATCCCACTCCCACATCCATCCAGCCCTGCCCCCTCCTCTCTCCCTCACTCCAGTCCCCAAACCATTCAGCCTTCCCCCTCTTTTCTCCTTCAACCCACTCCCGCATCCATCCAGCCATGTCCCTTCCTTGCACACTCATCCCACTTCACCATCAATCCAGCCCTGCCCCCACCTCTCTCCCTCAAGCCACTCCACCATCCATCCAGCCTTGTCCCCTCCTCTCTCCCTCACCCCACTCTCCTATCCATCCAGCCCTGACCCCTCCTCTCTGCCTCAACCCACTCCCTTATCCATCCAGCCCTGCCCCATCCTCTCTCCCTAACCCAACTCCCCCATCCATCCAGCCCTACCCCCTCATCTCATCCTCACCCCACTCCCCCATCAATCCAGCACTGACCCCTCCACTCTCCCTCACCCCACTCCCCCTTCCATACAGCCCTGCCCCCTCCTTTCTCCCTCAGCCCACTCCCTCAACAATCCAGCCCTGCCCCCTCCTCTCTCCCTCACCAAACGTCCCAATCCACCCTGCCCTGCTCCGTCCTCTCTCCCGCACCCCATTCCCCAATCCATCCAGCCCTGCCTCCTCCTCTCTCCCTCACCCCACTCCCCCATCCATCCAGCCCTGCCTCCTCTCTACCTCATCCCACTCCCACATCCATCCAGCCCTGCCTACTCCTCTCTCCCTTAACCCACTCCCCCATCCATCCGGCCCTGCCCCTTCCTCTCAACCTCACCGTACTCCCACATCCATCATGCCCTCACCCCCCTCCCCCATCCATCCAGCCCTGACATTTCCTCTCTCCCTCACCCCACTCCAACATCCTTCCAGCCCTGCCCCCTCCTCTTTCCCTCACCCGACTCTTCCATTCATCCAACCCTGCCCCCTCCTCTCTCCCTTACCCCATTCCCCCATAATTCAAGCCTTATCTCCTCATTTCTCCCTTACCCCACTCCTCTATCCATCCAGCCCTACCCCCTCCTCTCTCTCTCACCCCACTCCCATATCCATCCACCCCTGCCCCCACCTCTCTCCCTCACCCCACTCCCCTATCCTTCCAGCCCTTACCCCTCCTCTTTCCCTCACCCCACTCCCCCATCCATCCAACCCTGCCCCCTCTTCTTTCCCTCACTCCACTCCCCCATCCATCCAGCCCTGCCCCCTCCTCTTTCCCTCACTCCTGTCCCCCATCCATTCAGCCTTGCCCCCTCTTTTCTCCCTCAACCCACTCCCGCATCCATCCATCCATGTCCCTTCCTTTCACCCTCATCCCACTTCCCTATCCATTCAGCCCTGCCCCCACCTCTCTCCCTCACCGCACTCCCCCATCAATCCAGCCTTGTCCCCTCCTCTCTCTTTCACCCCACTCACCTATACATCCAGCCCTGCTCCCTCATCTCACCCTCACCCAACTAGCCAATCCATCCAGCACTGACCCCTCCCCTCTTCCTTACCCCACTTCCCCTTCCATCCAGCCCTGCCCCCTCCTTTCTCCCTTAGCCTACTCCCTCATCCATCCATCTCTGCCCCCACCTCTCTCCCTCATCCAACTCCCTAATCCACCCTGCTCTGCCCCTCTTCTCTCCCTCACCCCACTCTCCAATCCATCCAGCCCTGCCTCCTCCTCTCTCCCTCACCCCACTCCCCCATCCATCCAGCCTTGCCTACTCCTCTCTCCCTCATCCCACTCCCCCATCCATCCGGCCCTGCCCCTTCCTCTCAACCTCACTCTACTCCCCCATCCATCCTGCACTCATCCCCATCCACCACCCATCCAGCCCTGACACTTCCTCTCTCCCTCACCCCACTCCACCATCCTTCCAGCCCTTCCCCTTCCTCTCTCCCTCACCCGACTCTCCCATTCATCCAGCCTTCCCCCCTCCTATCTCTTTCACCCAACTCGCCTAAACATCAAGACCTGCCCCCTCATTTTTCCCTTACCCCACTCCCCTATCCATCCAGCCCTACCCCTTCCTCTCTCTCACCCTACTCCCCAATCCATCCACCCCTGCCCCCTTCTCTCTCCCTCACCCCACTCCCCCATCCATCCAGCCCTGACCCCTCCCTTCTCCCTCAACCCACTCACCTATCCATCCAGCCCTGCCCCCTCCTTTACCCCTCACCCCACACCCCCATCCATCTTGCCCTGACCCTTCCTCTCTCCCTAATCGCACTTCTCAATCCATCCAGCCCTGCCCCCTCCTCTCTCCCTCACACGACTCTCCAATTCATCCAGCCCTGCCCCCTCCCCTCTCCCTCACCCAACTCCCCCATATATCAAGCCCTACCCCTTCATTTCTCCATTACCTCACTCGCCTATCGATCTAGCCCTACCCCTTCCTCTATCTCTCACCCCATTCCCCAATCCATCAACCCCTGCCCCCTCCTCTCTCCCTCAACTCACTCCTCCATCCATCCAGCCCTGACCCCTCCCCTCTCCCTCAACCCACTCCCCTATCCATCCAGCCCTGCCCCCTCCTTTATCCCTCATACCACACCCCCATACATCCTGCCCTGACCCTTTCTCTCTCCCTAATCCCACTCATCAATCCATCCGGCCCTGTCCCCCCCTCTCTCCCTCATACCCAATCCCCCATCCATCCAGCCCTACCCCCTCCTCTCTCCATCATTCCACTTCCCCATCAATCCAGCCCTGACTTCTCCTTTCTCCCTCACCCCACTCCCCAATCCATCCAGCCCTGCCCTCTCCTCTCTTTTTCACCCAACTCCTCCAACCATCCAGCTCTGCCCCCTCTTCTCTCCCTCTACCCCCTTTCCCCATCCACCCTGCCCTGACCCTCCTCTCTTCCTCAGCCCACTCCCCCATCGATCCAGCCCTACCTCCTCCTCTCTCCTACACCCCAATCCCCCATCCATCCAGCCCTGCCCCCTCCTCTTTACCTCACTCCAGTCCCCCATCCATTCAGCCTTGCCCCCTCTTTTCTCCCTCAACCCACTCCCGCATCCATCCAGCCATGTCCCTTCCTTTCACCCTCATCCTACTCCCCCATCCATTAAACCCTGCCCCCTTCTCTCTCCCTCAACCCACTCTCCCATCATCCCTGCCCTGCTCCCTCCTCTCTCCTTCACCTCACTCCCCCATCCATCCAGCCCTGCCCCTTCTTTTCTCCCTCACCTTACTTCCACATCCATCCAGCCCTGCCCCTTCCTCTCTCCCTCACTCCACTCCCCCATCCATCCAGCCTTGACCCCTCCCCTCTCCCTCAACCCAGTCCATTATCCATCCAGCTCTGCTCCCTCCTTTATCCCTCACCCCACTCCCCCATCCATCAAGCCCTGCCCTCTCCTCTCTCCCTAACCTCACTCACCTATCCACCCGGCCCTGCCCCCTTTTCTCTCCCTCACCCCACTCCTCAATCCATCCTGCCCTGCCCCCTCCTCTCTCCCTCAACCCACTCACCAATCCATCCTGCTCTGCTCCCTTCTTTATCCCTCACCCAACTCCCCTATCCATCCAGCCCTGCCCCCTCCTCTCTCCCGCACCCCACTCGCCCATCCATCCAGCCCTGCCCCCTCCTCTCTCCCCCAC
The DNA here is from genome assembly GCA_036785275.1 of Cancer borealis. Lineage (NCBI taxonomy): Eukaryota > Metazoa > Arthropoda > Malacostraca > Decapoda > Cancridae > Cancer > Cancer borealis. Next base: position 54,526 of record JAXIVD010001857.1, on the reverse strand, counting down.
CCACTTCCCCCATCCACTCTGCCCTGCCCCTCCTCTCTTCCTCACCCCACTCCCCAATCCATCCAGCCCTGCCACCTCCTCTTTCCCTCACCCCCTTCCCCCAACCACTCTGCCCTACCCCTTCCTCTCTTCCTCACCCCACTCCCCCATCCATCCAACCCTGACCCCTCCTCTCTCCCTCATACTCACCCAACCATCCAGCTCTACCCCCTTTCCCCATCCACCCTGCCCTGACCCTCCTTTTTTCCTCACCCCACTCCCCCATCAATCCAGCCCTGCCCCCTCCTCGCTCCCTTACCCCACTCCCCCATCCATCCAGCCCTGCCCCCTCCTCTTTGCCTCACTCCAATCCCCATCCATTCAGCTTGCCCCCTCTTTTCTCCCTCAACCCACTCCCGCATCCATCCAACCATGTCCCTTCCTTTCACCCTCATACCACTCCCCCATCGATTCAGCCCTGCCCCCTTCTCTCTCATTCAACCCACTCCCCCATCATCCCTGCCCTACCCACTCCTCTCTCCTTCACCTCACTCCCCCATCCATCCAGCCCTGCCCCCTCTTTTCTCCGTCACCTTACTCCTCCATCAATCCAGCCCTGCACCTTCCTCTCTCCCTCACCCCACTTCCACATCCATCCAGCCCTACCCCACCCCTCACCTTCAACCCACTTCCCTGTCCATCCGGCTCTGCTCCCTCCTTTATCCCTCACTCCACTCCCCCATCCATCAAGCCCTGCCCCCTCTTCTCTCTCTCACCCCACTCACCGATCCACACTGCACTGCCCCCTCTTCTCTCCCTCACCCCACTCCCCCATCCACCCTGCCCTGACCCCTCCTCTTTCCCTCAACCCACTCCCCTATCCATCCTCCTCTGCTCCCTCCTTTATCCCTCACCGCACTCCCCCATCCATCCAGCCCTGCCTCCTCCTCTCTCCCTCACCCCACTCCACCATCCATCCAGCACTGCCCCCTCCTCTCTCTCACTCACCCCCTTTCCCCATCCACTCTACCCTGCCCCCTCCTCTCTTCCACACCCCACTCACCCATCATTCCAGCCCTGTCCCCTCCTCTCTCCCTCTCCCTATTCCCCCATCCACTCTTCCCTACCCCCTTCTTTCTTTCTCACCCCACTCACCCATCAATCGAGCCCTGCCCCCTCCTCTCTCCCTCACTCCAGTCCCCCAACCATTCAGCCTTGCCCACTCTTTTCTCCCTCAACCCACTCCCGTATACATCCAGCCCTGTCCCCTCCTATCTCCCTCACCCCACTCCCCTATCCATCAAGCCCTGCTCCCTCCTCTCTGCCTCACCCCACTCCCCTATCCATCCGGCCCTGCCTCCTCCTCTCTCCCTCACCCAACTCCCCCATCCATCCAGCCCTGCCCCAACCTCTCTCCCTCACCCCACTCCCCCATCCATCCAGTCCTGTCCCCTCTACTCTCCCTCACCCCACTCCCCTATCCATCCAGCCCTGCCCCATCCACTCACCCTCACCCTAATCCCCCATCCATCCAGCCCTGACCCCTCCCCTCTCCCTCACCCCACTCCCCCTTCCATCCAGCCCTGCCCCTCCTTTCTCCCTCAGCCCACTCCCTCATCCATCCAGCCCTGCCCCCTCCTCTCTCCCTCACCCAACTCCCAAATCCACCCTGCCCTGCCCCCTCCTCTCTCCCTCACCCCACTCCCCAATCCATCCAGCCCTGCCTCCTTCTCTCTCCCTCACCCCAATCCCCCATCCATCCAGCCCTGCCTCCTCCTCTCTCCCTCATCCCACTCCCCCATCCATCCGGACCTGCACCTTCTTCTCAACCTCACCCTACTCTCCCATCCATCCTGCCCTCACTCCCCTCCCCCACCCATCCAGCCCTGACACTTCCTCTCTCCCTCAAACCCACTGCACCATCCTTCCAGCCCTGCCCCCTCCTCTCTCCCTCACCCCACTCCCTCATACATCAAGCCCTTCTCCCTCATTTCTTCCTTACCCCACTCCCCTATCAATCCAGCTCTACCCCCTCCTCTCTCTCTCTCTCACCCCACTACCCCATCCATCCACCCCTGCCCCCTCCTCTCTCCCTCACCCCACTCCCCCATCCATCCATCCCTGACCCCTCCTCTCTCCTTCAACCCACTCCCCTATCCATACAGCCCTGCCCCCTCCTTTATCCCTCACCCCACACCCCCATACATCCAGCCCTGATCCCTCCTCTCTCCCTAATACCACTCCTTAATCCATCCAGATCTGCCCCCTTCTCTCTCCCTCATACCCACTCCCCCATCCATCCAGCCCTACCCCCTCCTCTCTCCCTCATCCCACTCCCACATCCATCCAGCCCTGCACCCTCCTCTCTCCCTCACCCCACTACCCAATCTATCCAGCCTTGCCCTCTCCTCTCTTCCTAACCCAACTCCCCCAACCATCCAGCTTTGCCCCCTCTTCCCTCCCTATACCCTCTTTCCCAATCCACTCTGCCCTGACCCTCCTCTCTTCCTCACCCCACTCCCCCATCCATCCAGCCTTGCCCCCTCCTCGCTTCCTCACCCCACTCGCCCATCCCTCCAGCCCAGACTCCTCCTCTTTCCCTCACTCCAGTCCCCCATCCATTCAGCCTTGCCTCCTCTTTTCTCCCTTAACCCACTCCAGCATCCGTCCAGCAATATCCCTTCCTTTCCCCGTCTTGCCACTCCCCCATCCATTCAGCCCTGCCCCCTCCTCTCTCCCTCAACCCACTCCCCCATCCATCAAGCCCTGCCCCTTCCTCTCTCCTTCACCCAAAACCCCATCCCTCCAGCCCTGACCCCTCCACTCTCCCTCAATCCACTCCCCTATCCATCCAGCTCTGCTCCCTCCTTTATCCCTTACCCCACTCCCCCATCCCTTAATCCCTGCTCCCTCTTCTCCCCCTCACCCCACTCACCGATCCACCCTGCCTTGCCCCCTCCTCTCTCCCTCACCCCACTCCCCTATCCACCCTGCCCTGCCCTCTCCTCTCCCCCTCAACCCACTCACCTATCCATCAGCTCTGCTCCCTCCTTTATCCCTCACCCCACTCCCCCATCTATCCAGCCCTGCCTACTCTCTCCCTCACCCCACTCTACCATCCTTCCAGCTCTGCCCCCTCCGCTCTCCCTCACCCGGCTCCCTAATCCATCTAGCCCTGCCCCCTCCTCTCTCCCTCACCCCACTCCTCCATCCATCCAGCCCTGTCCCCTCCTCTCTCCATCACCCTACTCCCCTATCCATCCAGCCCTGTCCTTTCCTCTCACCCTCACCCTACTACCCCATCCATCGAATTCTGCCCCGTCAACTCTCCCTCACCCCACTCCTCCATCCATCCAGCCCTGCCCCCTCCTCTCTCACTCACCCCAATCCCCCATCCACCCTGCCATGCCCCCTCCTCTCTCCCTCACCCCACTCCCCCATCCATCCAGACCTGCCGCCTCCTCTCTTCCTCACCCCACTCCCCTATCCATCCAGCCCTGCTTCCTCCATTCTCCCTCACCTCACTCCCCCATCCATCCAGCTCTGCCCCTCTCTTTTCTCCTTCATCCTACTCCCAAATCCATCCAGCCCTGCCCCTTTCTATCAACCTCACCCTACTCCCCCATCCATCCGGCCCTGCCACTCCATCTCTCCCTCACCCCACTCCCCCATCCATACAGCCCTGCCCCCTCCTCTCTCTCTCTCTCTCTCTCTCACCCCATTCCTCCATCCATCTAGCCCTGCCCCCTCTTCTCTCCCTTACTCCACTCTCCTATCCATCCAGCCCTACCCCCTCTCTCCCACTTCCCCTTACAGCCAGCCCTGCGCCCTCCTCTCTTCCTCACTCAACTCCCCGATCCATCCAGCCCTGCCCATTCCTCTCTCCCTCACCCCACTCCCACATCCATTCAGCCCTGCCCCCTCTTTTCTCCCTCACCCCACTCCCGCAACCATCCATCCATGTCCCTCCAGCCCTGCCCCCTCCTCCCTCACTCAACCCACTCCCCCGTCCACCCTGCCCTGCTCCTTCCTCTCTCCCTCATCTCACTCCCCCATCCATCCAGCCCTGCCCCATCTTTTCTCCCTTACCCTACTCCCCCATCCATCTAGCCCTGCCCCCTCTTTTCTCCCTTACCCTACTCCCCCATCCATCCAGCCCTGCCCCCTCTTTTCTCCCTTACCCTACTCCCCCATCCATCTAGCCCTGCCCCCTCTTTTCTCCCTTACCCTACTCCCCCATCCATCTAGCCCTGCCCCTTCCTCTCTCCTCACAGCACTCCCCCATCCATCCAGCCCTGACCCTCTTCTCAACCTCACTCCACTCCCCCATACATCCAGCCCTGTCCACTCCTCTCTCTCTCACCTCACTCATCCAACCACCCAGCCCTGCCCCACCTCTTTCTCACCATACTCCCCTATCCATTCAGCCCAACCCCCTTTTCTCTCCCTCACCCCACCCAATTCCCCCTCCATCTAGCACTGCCCACTCCTCGCTCCCTCACTCCACTCCTCGATCCATCCAGTCCTGCCCCCTCCTCTCTCCCTTATCCCACTCCCCCATCCATTCAGCCCTGCCCCCTCCTCTCTCCCTCAACCCACTCCCACATCCATCCATCCCTGCCCCCTCCTATCTCCCTCACCCTACTCTACCATCAATCCTGCCCAGCTCCCTCCTTTCTCCCTCATCCCACTCCCCCATCCATCCAGCCCTGCACCGCCTTACTCCCTCACCCCACTCCGCCATCCATCCAACCCTGCCCCCTTCATCTCAATCACCCCATTCCCCCATCCATCCAGTCCTGCCTCCTCTTTTCTCACTCGACCTACTCCCGCATCCATCCAGCCCTGCCCCTTTTTCTTACCCTCACTCTCCCATCCATCCAGCCCTGCCCACTCCTCTTTCCCTCATCCCACTGCCTCATTCATCCAGCGCTGTCCCCTCTTCTCTCCCTCACCCCACTCCCCCATACATCGAGCCCTGCACCTTCCTCTCTCCCTCACCCCACTCCCCCATCCATCAAGCCCTTGCCCCTCCTCACTCCCTCACAGTACTCTCCCATCAATCCAGCCCTGCCCCCTCATCTCTCCCTCATCCCACTCCCCCATCCATCCAGCCCTGCCCCGCCTTACTCCCTCACCCCACTCCGCCACCCATCCAGTCCTGCCCCCTCCTCTCTCAATCATCACCCCATTCCCCCATCCATCCAGCCCTGCCTCCTCTTTTCTCCCTCGACCCGCTCCCGCATCCATCCAGCCCTGCCCCTTCCACTCACCCTCACCCCACTCTCCCATCCATCCAGGCCTGGCCCCTCCTCTCTACCTCATCCCACTGCCTCATCCATCCAACCCTGTCCCCTCCTCTCTCCCTCACCCCACTCCCTCATCCATACAGCCCTGCCCCCTACTCTCTCCTTCACCCCACTCCCCCATCCATCCATCCCTCCCCACTTCTCTCTCTTTCACCCCCTTCCCCATCCAACCTGTCCTGCCCCCTACTCTCTCCCTCACCCCACTCCCCCATCCATCCAGGCCTGCTACCTACTCTCTCCCTCATCTCACTCCCCCTTCCATCCAGCCCTGCCTCCTCCTCTCTCCTTCACTCCACTCCCCCATCCATCCGGCCTTGCAACTTCCTCTCAACCTCACCCTACTCCCCTATCCATCTTGTCCTCAGTCCCGTCTCCTATCCAACACCCATCCCATCCTACCACTTCCTCTCTCCCTCACCCCACTCCACCATCCTTCCAGCCCTGCACCCTCCTCTCTTCCTCACCCGATTCCCCCATCTATCTAGCCCTGCCTCCTTCTCTCTCCCTCACCCCACTCCTCCATCCATTCAGCTCTGCCCCCTCCTCTCTCCCTAACCCCACTTCCCTATCCATCCAGCCCTGCCCTTTTCTCTCACGCTCACCCCACTCCCCCATCCATCCAGTCCTGCCCCCTCCTCTCTCCCTCACCCCACTCCTCTATCCTTCCAGCCCTGCCCCCTCCTCTCTCCCTCATCCCATTCGCCTATCCATCCAGCCATACCTCCTCCTCTCTCCCTCACCCCACTCCCCCATCCATCCAGCCCTGACCCTCGTATCACCCTCACCCCACTCCCCCATCCGTCCAGCCCTACCCCCTCCTCTCTGCCTCATCCCATTCCCCTATCCATCCAGCTCTGCCCCCTCCTCTCTCCCTCAATCCATTCACCCGTCCACCCTGCCCTATCCCCTCCTCTCTCCATTACCTCACTCCCCTATCCTACCAGCCCTACCCCCTCTTTTCTCCCTCTCTCTTTTCCCCCATCTATCTAGTCCTGCACCTTCCTCTCTCCCTCACCGCAGTCCCACAGCCATCCAGCCCTGACCCTCGTCTCACCCTCACCCCACTCCCCCATCCATCCAGCCCTGCCCCCTCCCCTCTCCCTCTCTCTACTCCCCCATCAATCCAGACCTGCCCCCGCCTTACTCCCTCACCCCACTCCGCCATCCATCCAGCCCTGCTCCTTCCTCTCTCCATCACCCCACTACCCCATTCATCCAGTCCTGCCCCCTCTTTTCTCCCTCAACCCGCTCCCGCATCCATCCAGCCCTGCCCCTTCCTCTCACCCTCACCCCAATCCCCCATCCCTCAAGGCCTGCCCCCTCCTCTCTCCCTCACCCCACTCCCCCATCCATCCAGCTCTGTCCCTTCCTCTCTCCCTCAACCCACTCCCCCATCCATCCAGCCCTGCCCCCTCTTTTCTCTCTCACCCCACTCCCGCATCCATCCAGCCCAGCCCTTTCCTCTCACCTTTATCCCACTCCCGCATCCATCGAGCCCTATCCCCTTCTCTCTCTCTCTCTCTCTCCCAACTCCCCCATCCATCCAGCCCTGCCCCTTCCTCTCTCCCTCAACCCACACATCAAGCCCTGCCCCCTCCTCTCTCCCTCATCCCACTCCTCTCTCCATCCAGCCATGTCCCCTCTTCTCTTTCTCTCTCTCACTCCACTCCCCCATCTTTCCAGCCCTTCCCCTTCCTCTCTTCCTCAAACCACAGCCCCATCCATCCAGCCCTGCCGCCTCCTCTCTCCCTCACCCCGCTATCCCATCCATCCAGCCCTGTCCCGTCATTTCTCCCTCACCCCACTCCCCTATCCATCCAGCCCTGCCCCTTCCTCTCGCCCTCACCCCACTCCCCTATCCATCCAGCCGTGACCCCTCCCTTCTCCCTCTACCAACTCCACCATCCATCTAGCCCTTCCCCCTCCTCTCTCCCTCAGCCCACTCCCTCATCCATCCAGCCCTGCCCCCTCCAATCTCCCTCACCCCACTCCCCCATCCACACTGCCCTGCCCACTCCTCTCTCCCTCACCCCACTGCCCCATCCATCCGGTCCTGCCGCCTCCTCACTTCCTCACTCCACTCCCCCATCCATCTAACCCTGCCCCCTCCTCTCTCCCTCACCTCACTCCCCCATCCATCCAGCTCTGCCCCCTCTTTTCTCCTTCATCCTACTCCCCAATCCATCCAGCCCAGCCCCTTTCTATCACCCTCACCCTACTCCACCATCCATCCAGCCCTCATCCCACTCCCACATCCATCCAGCCCTGCCACTCCATCTCTCCCTCACCCCACTCCCCCATCCATCCAGCCCTGCCCCCTCCTCTCTCCCTCACTCCATTCCCCTATCAATCCAGCCCTGCCCCCTCCTCTCTCCCTCACCCTACTCCTCCATCCATCCAGCCCTGCCCCCTCCTCTCTCCTTCACCCCACTTCCCTATCCATCCAGCCCTACCCCCTCCTCTCTCCTTCATCCCATTTCCCCCTTCAGCCAGCCCTGCCCCCTCCTCGCTCCCTCACCCCACTGCCCATTCAATCCAGCTCTGCCCCCTTCTCTCTTCCTCACCCCACTGCCCCATCCATTCAGCCTTGCCCCCTCTTTTCTCCTTCACCCCACTCCCGCATCCATCCAGCCATGTCCTTCCTTTCACCCTCACCCCACTCCCCAATCCATCTAGCCCTGCCCCCTCCTCTCTCCCTCAACCCACTCCCCCGTCCACCTTGCCCTGCCCCCTCCTCTCTCCCTCACCTCACTCACCTATCCTTCCAGCCCTGCCTCCTCTTTTCTCCCTCACCCTACTCCCCCATCTATCCAGCCCTGCCCCTTCCTCTCTCCCTCACAGCACTCCCCCATCTTTCCAGCCCTGACCCTCGTCTCAACCTCACTCCACTCCCCCATTCATCCAGCCCTGCCCCCTCTTCTCTCCTTCACCCATTCCTCCATCCATCTAGCCCTGCCCCCTCCTCTCTCCCTCATCCCACTCGCCTATCCATCCAGCCCTACCCCCTCCTCTCTCCCTCATCCCACTCCTCCATCCATCCAGCCCTGCCCCACCTCTCTCCCTCACTACATTCCCCTATCCATCCAGCCCTACCCCCTCCTCTCCCTCACCCCTCTTCCCCTTCCATCCAGCCCTGCCTCCTTCTCGCTCCCTTACCCCACTCCCCGATCCATCCAGCCCTTCCCTCTCCTCTCTCCCTCACCCCACTCATCCATCCGTTCAGCCCTGCCCCCTCTTTTCTCCCTCACCCCACTCCCGCATCCATCCAGCCTTGTCCCTACCTTTCACCCTCACCCCACTCCCATATCCATCCAGCCCTGCTCCCTCCTCTCTCCCTCAACCCACTCCCCCATCCACCCTGCCCTGCCCCCTCCTCCCTCCCTCATCTCACTCCCCCATCCATCCAGCCCTGCCCCCTCTTTTCTCCCTCACCTTACTCCCCCATCCATCCAGCCCTGCCCCTTCCTGTCTACTTCACCGCAATCCCCCATCCATCCAGCGCTGACCCTCGTCTCACCCTCACCCCACTCCCCCATCCATCCAGCCCTGCCCCCTCCACTCTCCCTCACCCCTATCCCCCATCCATCCAGCCCTGCCCCCTCCTCTCTCCCTCAATCCACTCCCCCGTCCACCCTGCCCTGCCCCCTCCTCTCTCCCTTATCTCACTCCCCCATCCTACCCGCCCTGCCCCCTCTTTTCTCTCTCACCCTATTCCCCCAACTATCCAGCCCTGCACATTCCTCTCTCCCTCACCGCACTCCCCCAACCATCCAGCCATGCCCCTTCGTGGTGGGAGTGCTGCTTCTCGTACTCCTATCGGTGCGGGACAAGTTGGTTCTCCATCCACTAGTTGTCGAGGTGGATCAGGTGCCAAAACCACATCGCAGCGAAACTTAAGACAGTCTCAACGTGGACCAAAGAAGTAATAGTTAATTGGTAAATATCTATCAATTACTCTTCCAGTATTTATTCTAAAATGGCTGTTAATCATAATTTTCTTCCTTTCAACAACTTATGTGATGTAGAATTTAACCTTTTATTTAGTGATCAAAACCATCTGTTTCCCTTAAGTGTAATTAACTCTCTCAAATTTGATAAGTTTAATTTTGATGATTCTTCAAATGACTATGTGTTACATGGACCTTTATGTGAGTATTATTTTGGAGATGAGTCACTGAGTCAGAAGTTAAGTGATCAAACGTTGAAATTGTTGTCATATAATATTGCCAGTGTTCCTCTACATTTTGATTCTCTAGTTGACCAGTTATTACATAATTTAGATATTAACTTTGATATTATAGGATTCTGTGAAACCCGCTTAAATGATGAAATCTCTTCTTTATATAGACTAAGTAAATTTTCTTTCTTTTATAATAATAAGGACACAAGTGGTGGTGGTGTAGTTATACTCTTACGCAATCATCTTACAGGTTCACCGTTAAGCAATTATTCTCTTCAATTACCTCATATTGAATCTCTTCTCATTAAATTTTATAATTGGAATGATTTATAGACCACCAAACAGTAATGTGGATTTATTTCTTGAGGTTATTGAAGATATTGTTGATTATCTATCATCAGTAAATTTGCCTTGTTATTTAATGGGTGATTTTAATATTAACTTGTTAAGAAACGATAATAAGGTTGATGATCTAGTTAATTTGCTATTTTCTTACAATTTTTTTCCTACAATAACTAAATCCACCAGAGTTACTTCACACTCGGCTACACTCATTGACCACATTTGGTCAAACAATTTGCCTAATCTTGAAATAAGTTGAATATTTTATTCCTCAATAAGTGACCACTTTCCAATATTTAATGTATTTACTGCTAAGACTATCAATTCTCAGTTATCCCATAAGCCATCTTTTGTTAAAAGAATCTTCAATCCTTCATCTTACGACTCATTCAGAATAGCCTTGGTCTGTTACAACTGGAAGTCAGATATGATTGACAATGACGTAAATGCTAGTTATGACAATTACTTACTGAAATTCAAGTCCTTTTACGATCAACACTTTCCACTCACACAATTTACTTGTAAAGAAAAACATGTCAACAAACCTTATATAACTCAAGCAATAAAAATCTCAATCAAACGTCGTAAAAAGTTGGAAAGACTTTATGCCAAATGGCCTCACACATACGAGAAACAATTTAAGCATTACAGAAATACTCTTACTTCTGTGATTAGAGCAGCGAAGAACGACTATTACAAGTCAAAACTGAAAGCTAACGCCGGGAACACTAAAAAAACATGGAATATTGTTAATTCTCTTTTGGGTAGAAATGACTATTCAAGTAATCCACATACAATTTCTTTTCAAGAACACACAGCAGCTGATAGTAAGGAAATTGCAGAAAATTTCAACCAATATTTCACCAGTATTGCCAACCAGCTATCCGAAAATATTAACCAACCTAATATTTCCTTTTCTTCTTATCTACCTGAACCAGTCCCTCATTCCTTCTTTCTTCGTCCTGTATTACCTACAGAAATAAAAACAGTTATAAATAATCTTAAATCATCCTCTGCTGGGTACGATGACATAAGTATTGATGTCATTAAAAAATGTTCTGATGTAATTTCTCCTTTTTTAGTTTATATTGTCAACAGATCATTTAGGGAGGGTTGTTTCCCCAAACATTTACAAATTGCCAGAGTTGTTCCTATTTTTAAGAAAGGTGAAAGGACATCTCATACTAATTATAGGCCAATTTCAATTCTTTCTAGCTTTAGTAAAATTTTTGAAAAAATAGTAGTTTGTAGACTGCTTGAATATACCTCATCGTGTTCTATATTATCAGATGTACAATATGGTTTTCGTCCAAATTACTCAACTGAACACGCATTATATAACTTATGTCAGAATATACATAGTACCATGGATAATAGGGGTTACCAAATTTCCGTGTTTTGTGATTTATCCAAGGCTTTTGATACTATCTCTCATGATATTCTATTAGAAAAATTAAAAGTGTATGGGATTCGAGATAAAGCACTGCAGTGGTTTCGTAGTTATCTTAGTTTTCGAAAGCAATATACTGTTTACAATTGTTGCTCGTCATCACTATCATGTGTAAATTATGGAGTTCCTCAAGGGTCAGTCTTAGGTCCAATTTTATTCTTATTATATATCAATGATATTACAAGATGTACAGATAAACTCAAATTTCTTCTTTTTGCTGACGACACTACCATATACATTCAGGGACATGATTTGAATTTAATAAAACGTACACTTAACTTAGAATTAAAACATGTTTCTAATTGGATGAAATGTAACAAACTGACCTTGAATATTTCCAAAACACATTTTATGCTATCATCTCCCCTACTGAGCCAATCTATCAACATTAATGTTTTCATGGACAATGTTTTGCTAAAGCAGGTTGAGGAATGTAAATTTTTAGGAATAATTTTGGATAGTAAATTAAAATGGAAGTCTCAGGTATCATCAACAATAACCAGAATTAGTAAATTAACAGGTGTATTTTTTAAGCTCCGTAACACCTTAACACATGAATGTCTAAGACAAATTTATTTATCACTGGTATACCCACATTTTCTGTATTGTTTGTCTATTTGGGGTGGAACTTATAATACTTTCATTGACAAACTTTTAATATCACAAAAAAAACTGGTTCGCATAATGACACACAGTCATCGCTTTGCCCACACTGACCCTCTTTTTAGAACCTTACATCTTTTAAAATTACATGATATAATATCTATGCAAGCTTACTTGTTTGTTTATAAATCATTTAATTTTTGTACTGTTACTCCTATTCAATATGTGTCAATACACCAAAACACTCGCACACCATACGATGTTAAAGTTCCATTATGTAGAACATCCCATGCTCAAAGATTTATTACCTACAGAGGAGCCAATCTCTGGAATCAATTGCCTGATGAAATAAAAAATGTAGAATCATTCCAAATTTTCAAAGCCAAAATAAAAAAATTGTTATTCGCTTCATATTAAGTTCAAAAAGTCCATATGATTAATTTATATATTGTTCTATGAATATTGTCCATTTTATAATACCTCCCTCTCTCTCATTAGGGTTAGGTAGGTTGATGTGTGTATGTATGTATACGTGTGTATATGTAAAAGTATGTGTATGTGTGTATATGTGTATATATAGTATGTATGTGTCTGTGAATATATTTATATATGTATGTATGTATACGTATGTATTTGTATATATTTGTATATCGGTATACGTATGATTGTTCTTATGTATGTATATATGTGTCTTTATGTATTTGTATGTATATGCACTTTTGGCCAATAACTGACTACGTCTGCACCATTTAGATATAACTATGCGGGTCTGTACTAGAGCTTGCTCAACAGACCCATAGCCCTTATAATTAAAAATGTCTAAGATATATATTGTATGTGTATATGGGCCAATAAATATCAAATATCAAATACAAAAAAAATATCACCTTCATCCCAATCCCCCATCCATCCAGCCCTGCCCCCTCCACTCTCCCTCACCCCTATCCCCCATCCATCCAACCCTGCCCCCTCCTCTCTCCCTCAATCCACTCCCCCGTCCACCCTGCCCTGCCCCCTCCTCTCTCCCTTACCTCACAAACCCATCCTACCAGCCCTGCCCCCTCTTTTCTCCCTCACCCTATTCCCCCATCTATCCAGCCCTGCACCTTCCTCTCTCCCTCACCGCTCTCCCCCAACCATCCAGCCCTGCCCCCTCGTCTCACCCTCACCCCACTCCCCCACCAATCCAGCCCTGCCCCCGCCTTACTCCCTCACCCCACTCCATCATCCATCCAGCCCTGCCCCCTCCTCTCTCCATCACCCCACTCCCCAATCCATCCAGCCCTGCCCCCTCATCTCTCCCTCACCCCGCTCCCGCATCCATCCAGCCCTGCCCCTTCTTCTCACCCTCATCCCACTTTCCCATCCATCCAGCCCTGCTCCCTCCTCTCTCCCTTATCCCACTGCCCCATCCATCCGGCCCTCTCCCCTCCTCTTTTCCTCACCCCACTGCCCCATCCATCCAGCCCTGCCCCCTCTTTTCTCCCTCACCCCACTCCCGCATTCATCCAGCCCTGCCCTTTCGTCTCACCTTCAACCCACTCCCGCTTCCATCCAGCCCTGCCGCTTCCTCTCTCCCTCACCCCACTCCCCCATCCATCCAGCCCTGCCCCTTCTTTGCTCCCTCACCCCACTCTTGCATCCATCCAGCCCTGCCCTTTCCTCTCACCTTCACCCCACTCACGCGTCCATCCAGCCCTGCCCCTTCCTCTCTCCCTCACCCCACTCCCCCATCCATTTCATTTACGCGTGGGGAGGATTAGGAAGCATTGCAGTGATGTGAAGAGAGACACACATCACCCGCACACCCTCCCATGAACGTCAGGTAGCGAGTATTTGATAACATTTACGTGATGATTATTGACTGTGTAGCTCAGTGAACGTCTGCATTGCGTGTGTGTGTGTGTGTGTGTGTGTGTGTGTGTGTGTGTGTGTGTGTGTGTGTGTGTGTGTGTCTGTGTGTGTGTGTGTGTGTGTGTGTGTGTGTGTGCGTGCGTGTGTGTGTGTGTGTGTGTGTGTGTGTGTGTGTGTGTGTGTGTGTGTGTGTGTGTGTGTGTGTGTGTGTGTGTGTGTGTATGTATGTGTGTGTGTGTCACGGGCATGCAAGGGTGTACAGGTGCAAATGGTGATGTTAATGGTTAATAAGGAGAGAGAGAGAGAGAGAGAGAGAGAGAGAGAGAGAGAGAGAGAGAGAGAGAGAGAGAGAGAGAGAGAGAGAGAGAGAGAGAGAGAGAGAGAGAGAGAGAGAGAGAGAGAGAGAGTGAGATATATATATATATATATATATATATATATATATATATATATATATATATATATATATATATATATATATATATATATATATATTAGCTGCAATCTCAAGTGACTATCAGTATGTATCAAACACTTATGACTAACAGACACACACACACACACACACACACACACACACACACACACACACACACACACACACACACACACACACACACACCCTAATAGAAGAGCACCCTTGAGCACCTGAGAGACAAATGAGATACGGCTTTACCACAGTGCTCACCTCCGTCTCCTATTGACAACACCCCTTCACTTCCACAACCATAACAGTCACACCTGAGCTGCCACACGTTACACCTTTCCTCGGCTTCTCCAGGTACTCTCCTATCAATCCTAGCGTGAGTATAAACACCTGAATAACATAATCTCCGTCTGGTCTGATGGTTCTGTCCTTATAGCGACGAGTACCAAAAAATGATTGAAATGCAGATCCTGATGAATAAGTTGACCAACTCAATATATATCCAATTGACTTCCGCGTCCGTTAACTGTAGCTTTTTAATCATTCATTCATTTTTTTTTTTTTTTAGGTAATAAAGATAAATTATGAATGCAGAATGTTTGGGATGGCGGAAGAAATTGGGGAGAAACACTGTCGGTAATTATGCTTTTTTTTTTTTTTTTTTAAGCGTATGCGAGGCTGCAGTTAGGAAAGAAGCGAAGCAGATGTGATGCCATTCGTAAGGAAAATATTGCATGGCGCTTGGTGTGTCGCGTTCGTGTGTTCGTTGGTAGTTTTGCGAGGCAGCTTCACCGTGTCGTGTGTTGCAAAACTTTGGTCATGAAGTTTAAAAAAAGAAAAGAAAATGAAAGAAAAATATCTACAATACAACGTCAGCGAATTTCAGTCAACAACTCCGACAAATTACCTAATTAGGATGTAATGGACTCGACGTGTATACTGTTTTTTACCATTATTACACACACACACACACACACACACACACACACACACACACACACACACACACACACACACACACACACACACACACACACACCTTCCCACACACACACACACACACACACACACACACACACACACACACACACACACACACACACACACACACACACACACACACACACACACATGCACACACACACACACACACACACAGATACATACACACACACACATACACACACACACACACACACACACACACACACACACACACACACACACACACACACACACACACACACACACACACACACACACACACGCACACACACCTACAGGCCATTCACCTCTCCCTTGCAAGTCTTCAAAGGTGATCCACATCATAAATGAGTTCCTTCGCACTGAAAATAAGTTAAGTATTCTACATTATACCTACGTTGCCGCAAGACTCTTACCTTAGTTCCTCGTAGTCTCTCGGGTGTTTGCAGAAGTTGTAGGGTCCATCTGGGAATGGAAGAATAAACAGAGTTAGAGAGTACTTGGTACTTGGTTTTGTTTAGAGGTCTATGCCTCACAGCCATGGTGGACCACCGCTGCACCACTGTGGTGCCCGACCACAGCAGTTCCTCCCAGTAAACAACTTAAGGCCTCTTCTATTTGTTCCCAATAATCTACTCCGGATTCTGCTCTGAATCCGAGTCTGTTTTGGATTAATTGGGTGCAAATAGAACAGCAGAATCTGTTTTGGATTCGCTGGATGAAAACAATAATAATGAGAGGCCAGTCGCTGCCCAGCCGTCACACTAGTCACTTCTCCGAGGAAGTGTTGAGAGTTACAACTTTCATTTCCTGATGCATTTAGGGTGACAGCGACACCCCTAATTATCACCAACCTGCTTATTGTACAATAAAAAAACTTTATATAACTAAATGTGTTATTGAAAACACCATTAGATTCTTGAAAAGTAGATTCAAGTCTGATGAACCTCGAGGTTAACCGTGACAATGTTACACCTATTATTTCTTTACAAATACTGCTCCACCTATTTATTATAAATATACTATACATAGTGTACTCAACATATCTGTGAAGGTTTCTGGCGGTGCTCACCATTATTTACCTCGCAAAACTTCTTTGAAATTATGATAGGTTATGTTAGGTTGGTTAGGTTATGTCAAGTTATGGTTATGTTAAAGTTGTAAGGTTAAAGTTATGGTTAGGTTAAGTTAGGTTCAGTTAGGTTCGATTATATAAGATTTTTACATTTTATCACCCGGAAGTTAGGGTTCGCAAATTAGTTTTTTTGGGGGTTTGGGTATTAAAATGTAAAAATCTTATGTAACCGAACCTAACTGAACCGCACCAAACCTAACTTAACATAACCATAACATGACCGCAAACTAACCTAACAACCTTAACCTAACCATAACTTAACTTAACTTAACCAACATAACATAACTTCAAAACGTTTTACGAGGTAAGTAATGGTGAGCACTGCCTGAAACCTTCACAGATGTGTTGAGTACACTATGTATAGTATGTAAGACTTCATATATATAATAAAGAGGTGGAGCAGTAGTTGTAAAGAAATACCCCTTATTTTTATATATGTCTAATCTGTAGCGCCGATAGGCTTTCCCTGGTTAGGTTAGATTTGGGTAAAACTTAACTTTTACATCCAGCCAAAATACCTTACATTCCCACATGTCCTCATGTTTATTGGGAGAAGATGGGGAATGGGGATATCTTATTAACTATTTATTTGGGACGGTAATGAGTGTCAGAATCGTTTGTGTATATCAATGTAAAACTCCCGAGTAGAGCTTCCCCTTAACCAAAATAAACTTTGGGGATATCTTATTTAACTATTCATATGCTACGGTTATACATATTTTTGTACCTACACTAACATTTATGCAGAATTTTTGTACCATTTAATCTCTTTCACATAAAAGTAAGTTGTTTTCTTGGGAGTATATATCAAAATTCAAAGAAAATAAATAATCCGGTTAGAGGCTGCTGTTATATCTCCTTTGTTTCTGGTATTCATCGCCATTATTATACAGTTTTAAGCCTACAGTAGTATTTCTGAAACACTGTTTTTATTGGAGGTATATATTAATAATAAATTCCGAGAAGAGGCTGCTGTTATATATCTCCTTTGTTTCTGGTATTCATCACCACTATTATACAATTCTGTGCCTACAGTAACATTTCTACAACATTTCTCTACCGCTTACTATCTTCCTCGTAAATATGCACTGTTTTATTGGAAGTATATATCAATATTAACTTCTGAGAAGAGGCTGACTCAGGCTGGTGCAAAAAACCCGCGAACGAGTGTCGCCTGCTATAACCCACCTCCCAAATCAGATTCGACGGATTCAGGAATCTGTTACAGATCACGGGTTAAGATGGTAAATAGAACACGATTTCGCGGCTAAGCCCCGCCCAGAGCGGCCAAGCCCCGCCCAGATTCAGTGATCTGAAACGGATTCACGCAAATAGAAGAGGCCTTTAGGCATCACAAACCCGGGCGGGAACTCGATCTGCCGACCAAGCGAATGCAAGGCCAGCGCGCTACCACTGTACTAGCCAGGAGGCTAACGTTAGAAACGTCAGAATGAAAAGCGTTAGGGAAAGGGAAATAGGATAAAGGAGAGGTTGAATAAGAGGCAAGAGTGGTTAGAGATAGGGTATATAATTAAAGGGAATGGATAGAATAGAAGAAAAAAAAGTCAGGTGATTAGTAGGAGAAGAAAGAGAGAAATGGATTGAAGACTTAAAATATTAATGTAATTGGAGACTGTACATAAAAAAACGAATGAGAGTTATTTAAAGGGGCAAAAATTGAGAAAGAGAACAGATTGAATATTATCCTGAATGAAATCAAAGATAAATGCAGAAAGGTCACATTATCAGGTCATGTCACATAGGAAGTGATGCTAAATGGAGTAGAGTTAATCGGACAGAGTGACAGGACAGAGACGGAACACAAGTGGGAGACACAACAGACACGGACATGGGACGGAGGGACGAGATCAGAACATTATTTGACATAGACTCAAACTGACAATTGGGATACAGATAGGAGTGGAGAGAGTTGGGTGGAGTGTTGGTGTTGTAGTGGATTAGCGGTGAATGTCAGTTGTGTTAATGATAGTGATGATGATGATGAGGAGGAGGACGAGGATGATAATATGATGGTAATGATAGACTAGTGTTACTTCTAATACGAAACTAAACAAAATGCAACAATACAACTCAAACATAAAAAAAAAAATCAGGAAAAGAAAAAGAAAATGCACTCATGGTCGTTCCAGAATAAGGGAAAGAACAGAACACGGACCAGCAGCCTACCCGCAACTACTTTACAAACAAATCCAGGGAGACTATTTTAAAAACGAATACAAGGCTCTTCGATGCTAAGGCTCGCGAAACGTTTTTAAAATCTTCCAAGAAATACGTAAATGTGTCTGCTGGTGAGTTCAGTGTAAGGGGAGAAAGAGAAAAAGAAAGAGAGAGAGAGAGAGAGAGAGAGAGAGAGAGAGAGAGAGAGAGAGAGAGAGAGAGAGAGAGAGAGAGAGAGAGAGAGAGAGAGAGAGAGAGAGAGAGAGAGAGAGAGAACCATTCAGAATAAACAAAATTATATCAACACAAAGCAAGGTTATGATGTGACCTGAAAGTAAAACCAACTTGTAATGGCTTCGTGTGTTCTTTACTTCAAGTTCAGAGGACAGGAGAGTCTTGGATGTGTGGGGAAGGGAGGGAGAGGGACATTGAGAGGGAGGGATGGACGGAGGGAGGGAGGGAGGGAGGGAGGGAGGAAGGGAGGGAGGGAAGGAGGGAGAGAGGGAGGGAGGGAGGGAGGGAGAAAGGGAGGGAGGGAGGGAGAAAGGGAGGGAGGGAGGGAGGGAGGGAGGGAGGAAAGAAAGGAGAGAGGAGGCAGAAGAGGAGCAAGAGGAAAGATAGAGAAGACTTGGAGTGCTGGAGAGAGAAGGAAGAGCTGAAAAACAAAATGCAATGAGATATGTATTTAATAGTTTAATATTGCTTTAAATGTAGCAAATAAACTCCCAGAGGAGGATAATTTTTCAAGAAGCAGCTCGTGGTGATGTGTAGTTGGAGGGGCGTGAGGTGAAGGCAGAAGGCACTGAGCTAAAGTGGGGGAGGTGATGAGTCAAGAGAAGCAGAATGAAGGAATAATAGAGAAGGCAATGAGAAACTATCAGGGAACTGGCGCACGAAGCCTCTACACTCGATAGGACTAGACTAGACTACTGTGCTGCCGTGATGGTGGGTGGTGGTGGTGGTGGTGGTGGTGGGTGGTATTGGTGACGTGATGGCTTATTGGATAATGCCGCGGTCAGAGCTTGGGATCAGCCAATGGCGTGGCTCGTTACGTATCGGCGGGTAATAAACATAAAATAGACTCC
>JAXIVD010001857.1:12500-30000 GCA_036785275.1 Cancer borealis | reverse complement strand
GAGTTTAAAAACTACCTCAATATTTTGGCCATCGTGGTTTATGAACTAGTCATAAAATGCAAATTGAAAATGAACCTTGGACGAAAAGTAAGATTATGACAACAGTCTTCTGCATGTTGGAGGCGGGGGAGGCTCGGGAATATTCCCGGAAGGTGAAGCTTTGCCCCGAGAGACTCGTTGGAAGGACCCGTTGTCCTGAGGCACGCCTCGCCACGGACAGCTTTGAGCTCGTTTTCAGTGTGTTTTTTTCTACTTCAATACGCTCAGCATCGCAGTATTTGAAGGTGTAAATAATGTTACTGGAAGTCGGAAACAAAAACTAAGAGGCTGGGTGGAAGGACCCGTTGCCCTGAGACACGCCTCGCCACGGATAACAGGAAGCAGCTTTGAGCTCGTTTTCAGTTATTTTTTTCTACTTCAATACGCTCAGCATCGCAGTACTTGAAGGTGTAAATAATGAAAGTAATATTATACTGCCGCGGCCCAAGGGTAGCCACCCACTTGGGCAAGAGACTGTGTAACCTTGACGAGGTGCGGCAGCTTGTTCTTACTGGTGCTTTTACTTGGGATTGGTGGCTACAATCCTGTTACCTTAGGAGAGTGAGCGCCAGTGGTACTAATTAGCAGTCTCGCGGAAGCCAGTTGGCCTAGCAAGCCGCTGGTGGATTAATTATCGCTACGAACACCATAGCCAAGCCTCGGATTCGGACGGATAATTTGATGACGACCGGACACTCTTGGACTGATAACTTGATGACGACCCTGCATTCACGGACTGATAACTTGGTGACGACCCGGCATTCCAATGAATATGTTACACGGACCAGCCAAAAAATTAATATAATTAAAAAGAAACACCTGAAGAGGGGGAAGGCCCTGGGTGAAGGGTACTTCGGCGTAGTTTATAGGGGGCGGCTGGCTCTCTCCCGGGACAACATTGTGAAGATGGCAATTAAGGAGCCTGTGGACGATCCTGAGCTCATAGTGCAAACCTCTGAGGAGGCGGAGCTACTGCAGGAGCTGGATGGCGAGGCTGGCGTACCCCGGTTTTACGGGGTGACGACTGACTCTCCTCCCTCCTTGGTGATGGAGTTGTGCCCGGGAGAGCGGCTGGAAGACTGTCTAAAGCACAGAGGGGTGCGTACCTGTCTGCTGGCCCTTGTGCAGGTGTGCGGCATAGTGCGGCGCCTGCATGCCAGGGGCGTCACCCACGGAGACATCCACAGCAAGAACGTGCTGGTGGACGTATCCGACGAGGGCGACGAGCGTGCCTTCTTGCTGGACTTCGGTCTGGCTAAGAGGGACACTGACCGTAACCAGCAGGAGTCCGATGTCATTGACATTGTGGCTACTGCGCTGGAGATCATCCCCGACACGGAGCACCTCTCTCGCTTCAGGTGGAGGCTCAATAAGAGCTCTAAATTAAACAAGGTCACCAACCTGCTGCACCAGGCCTTGGAAGATGATGACCTAAATAGTTGTTGAAATCAAACAAAGGACCTGTGCAGAAAACCGGAACACAATACAATTGGTAGGTAGGTAGATAGATAGGTAGGTAGGTAGATATATAGATAGGTAAGTAGGTAGGTAGATATATAGATAGGTAGATAGGTAGCTGGTAGATATACAGATAGGTAGGTAGGTAGGTAGGTAGATACATTGATAAGTAGCTAGGTAGATAGGTCAGTAGATAGGTAGATACGTACGTAGGTAAATAGGTAGATAAGTAGATAGATAGATAGGAATCTCCTCACTACCTCTTTTCCCTCCTCCCCACACTTTCTCCCTTCCCTAATTTTTCCTCCTTCCTCTCTCTCACGCTATTCCTACCCCTCCCCCTTCCCATATACCCTTCCATTCCTCCTCCTTACTATTCCTTTCATCTGTATCCCTTCCCCCATTCCTTAATACCCTTCGATCCAAAACACTTTCCTCTCCCCCCCTCTTCTCCCTTTCCATTCATGCCCTTAACCCACCCACTCTCCCTTCCATTCCTACCCTTTCCTCCATCACCATCCCATCTTAAATTCTTAATCCTACTCCCCTCCTACATCCAGCCCGACCCCCTCCTCACTCCCTCACCCAACTCACCCATCCATCCAGCCCTGCCTCCTCCTCTCTTCCTCACCCCACTCCCCCATCCATACAGCCCTGCCCCCTTTTCTCTTCTTCACCCCACTCCCCCACCCATCCAGCCCTGCCCACTTCCCTCTCCCTCACCCCCTTCCCCATCCTACCTGCCCTGCCCCCTTCTCTCTCCCTCACCCCACTCCTCCATCCATCCAGCCCTGCCTCCTCCTATCTCCCTCACCCTACTACCCCATCCATCCGGTCCTGCCACTTCCTATCAACCTCACCCTACTCCCCTATCCATCTTGCCCTCAGTCCCCTCTCCCATCCATCCAGCCCTACCACTTCCTCTCTCCCTCACCCCACTCCACTATCCTTCCAGCCCTGCCCCCTCCTCTCTCCCTCACCCAACTCCTCCATTCATCCAGCCCTGCCCCCTCCTCTCTCCCTCATCCCACTTGCCTATCCAACCAGCCCTATCCCCTCCTCTCTCTCCTCATCCCCACTCCTCCATCCATCCAGTCCTGCCCCCTCCTCTCTCCCTCACCCAACTCCTCCATCCATCCAGCCCTGCCCCACCTCTATCCCTCACCACACACCCCTATCCATCAAGCCCTACTCCCTCCTCTCTCCCTCATCCCACTTCCCCCTACATTCAACCCTGCTCCCTCCTCGCTCCCTCACCCCACTCCCCGATCCATCCAGCCCTGCCCCCTCCTTTCTCCCTTACCCCACTCCCCCATCCATTCAGCCCTGCCCCCTCTTTTCTCCCTCGTCCCACTCCCGCATCCGTCCAGCCATGTCCCTTCCTTTCACCCTCACCCCACTCCCCCATCCATCCAGCCCTGCCCCCTCCTCTCTCCCTCAACCCACTCCCCCATCCACCGTGCCCTGCCCCCTCCTCTCTCCCTCACCTCAATCCCCCATCCATCCAGCCCTGCCCCCTCTTTTCTACCTCATCCTACTCCCCCATCCATCCAGCCCTGCCCCTTCCTCTCTCCCTCACCGCACTCCCCCATCCATCCAGCCCTGACCCTCGTCTCACCCTCACCCCACTCCCCCATCCATCCAGCTCTGCCGCCTCCTCTCTCCCTCATTCCACTCCCCCATCTATCCAGCCCTGCCCCATCCTCTCTCCCTCAATCCACTCCCCCGTCCACCCTGCCCTGCCCCCTCCTCTCTCCATTACCTCACTCCCCCATCCTACCAGCCCTACCCCCTCTTTTCTCCCTCTCCCTATTCCCCCATCTATCCAGCCCTGCACCTTCTTCTCTCCCTCACCGCAATCCCCCAGCAATCCAGCCCTGACCCTCGTCTCACCCTCACCCCACTCCCCCATCCATCCAGCCCTGCCCCTTCCTCTCTCCCTCACCCCACTCCCCTATCCAACCAGCCCTGCCCCCGCCTTACTCCCTCACCCCACTCCGCCATCCATCCAGCCCTGCCCCCTCTTCTCTCCATCAAACCTCTCCCCTATCCATCCAGCCCTGCCCCCTCTTTTCTCCCTCAATCCGCTCCCGCATCCATCCAGCCCTGCCCCTTCCTCTCACCCTCACCCCACTCTCCCATCCATCCAGCCCTGCCCCCTCCTCTCTCCCTCATCCCACTGTCCCATCAATCCAGCCCTGTCCCCTCCTCTATCCCTCACCCGACTCCCCCCATCCATCAAGTCCTGCCCCCTCCTCTCTCCCTCACCCTACTCCTCCATCCATCCAGCTCTGCCCCCTCCTCTCTCCCTCAACCCACTCCCCCATCCATCCAGCGCTGCCCCCTCTTTTCTCCCTCACCCCCCTCCCGCATAATTCCAGCCCTGCCCTTTCCTCTCACCTTTACCCCAATCCCGCATCCATCCAACCTTGCCCCTTCCTCTCTCCCTCACCCCACTCCCCCATCCATCCAACTCTGTCCCCTCCCCTCTCTCTCTCTCTCTCTCTCTCTCTCTCTCTCTCTCTCTCTCTCTCTCTCTCTCTCTCTCTCTCTCTCTCTCTCTCTCTCTCTCTCTCTCTCTCTCTCTCTCTCTCTCTCTCTCTCTCTCTCTCTCTCGACCAACTCCCCCATCCATCCAGCCCTGCCCCCTCCTCTCTGCCTCACCCGACACCCCCATCCATCAATCCCTGCTCCCTTCTCTCTCCCTCACCCGACTCCTCCCTACATCCAGCCATGACTCCTCCTTTCTCTCTCTCACCCCACTCCCCCATCCATCCAGCCCTGCCCCCTCCTCTCTCCTTCACCCAGCTCCCCCATCCATCCAGCCCTGCCCTGTCATCACTCCCTCACCCCACTCCCCAATCCATCCAGCCCTGCCCCTTCCTCTCACCCTCACCCCACTCCACCATCCATTCAGCCCTGACCCCTCCCCTCTCCCTCTACCAACTCTCCCATCCATCTAGCCCTGCCCCCTCCTCTCTCCCTCAGCCCACTCCCTCATCCATCCAGCCCTGCCCCATCCAATCTCCCTCACTCCACTCCCCCATCCACCCTGCCCTGCCCCCTCCTCTCTCCCTCATCCTACTCCCCCATCCATCCAGTCCTGCCGCCTCCTCTCTTCCTCACCCCACTCCCCCATCTATCCAACCCTGCCCCCTCCTCTCTCCCTCACCTCACTCCCCCATCCATCCAGCTCTGCCCCCTCTTTTCTCCTTCATCCTACTCCCCAATCCATCCAGCCCAGCCCCTTTCTATCACCCTCACCCTACTCCACCATCCATTCAGCCCTCCCCCAACTCTCCCATCCATCCAGCCCTGCCACTCCATCTCTCCCTCACCCCACTCCCCCATCCATCCAGCCCTCCCCCCTCCTCTCTCCCTCACTCCAATCCCCCATCCATCCAGCCCTGACCCCTCCTCTCTCCCTCACCCCACTACCCCATCCATCCACCCCTGTCCCCTTCTCTCTCCCTCAACCCACTCCTCCATCCATCCAGCCCTGCCCCCTCCTCTCTCCCTCACCCAACTCCTCTATCCATCCAGCCCTACCCCCTCCTCTCTCCCTCATCCCACTTCCCTCTTCAGCCAGCCCTGCCCCCTCCTCGCTTTCTCACCCCACTACACGATCCATCCAGCCCTGTCCCCTCCTCTCTCCCTCAACCAACTCCCCCGTCCACCCTGCCCGGCCCCCTCCTCTCTCCCTCATCTCACTTCCCCGTCTATCCAGCCCTTCCCCCTCTTTTCTCCCTCACCCTACTCCCCAATCCATCCAGCCCTGCCACTCCATCTCTCCCTCACCCCACTCCCCCATCCATCCAGCCCTCCCCCCTCCTCTCTCCCTCACTCTAATCCCCCATCCATCCAGCCCTGACACCTCCTCTCTCCCTCACCCCACTACCCCATCCATCCACCCCTGTCCCCTTCTCTCTCCCTCAACCCACTCCCCCATCCATCCAGCCCTGCCCCCTCCTCTCTCCCTCAACCCACTCCCCCATCCATCCAGCCCTGCCCCCTCCTACTCTCACATCAATCCAGCCCTGCCCCCTCCTCTCTCCTTTACCCCACTCCCCCATCCATCCTGCCCTGCCAACGTCTTACTCCCTCACCCCACTCCGCCATTCATACAGCCCTGCCCCCTCCTCTCTCCATCACCCCACTCCCCCATCCATCCAGCCCTGCCCCCTCCTCTCTCCATCACCCCACTCCCCCATCCATCCAGCCCTGCCCCCTCCTCTCTCCATCACCCCACTCCCCCATCCATCCAGCCCTGCCCCCTCCTCTCTCCATCACCCCACTCCCCCATCCATCCAGCCCTGCCCCCTCCTCTCTCCCTCATCCCAATCCCCTATCTATCGAGCTCTGCCCCTTCCTCTCTCCCTCACCCCATTCCCAATCCATCAAGCACTGGCCCCTCCTTTCTCCCTCACCCCACTCCCCCATCCATCCAGCTATACCCCCTCCTCTCTCCCTCAACCCACTCCCTCATCCATCCAGGCCTGGCCCCTCTTTTCTCCCTCAACCCACTCCCGCATCCATCCAGCCCTGCTCTTTCCTCTCACCTTCACCCCACTCCCGCGTCCATCTAGCCCTGCCCCCTCCTCTCTCACTCAATTCACTACCTCATCCACCCTGCCCTGCCACCTCCTCTCTCTCTCACCGCACTCCATCATCCATCAAGCTCTGCCCCCTCTTTTCTCCTTCATCCTACTCCCCCATCCATCTAGCCCTGTCCCTTTCTATCACCCTCACCTTACTCCCCCATCCATCTAGCCCTCACACCACTCCTCCATCCATCCAGCCCTGCCACTTCATCTCTCCCTCACCCCACTCACCCATCCATCCAGCCCTGCCTCCTCCTCTCTCCCTCACCCCACTCCCCCATCCATACATCCTGCCCCCTCCTCTCTCCTTCTCCCCACTCCCCCATCCATCCATCCCTGCCCCCTTCTCTCTCCCTCACCCTCTTTCACATCCAATCTGCCCTGCCCCCTTCTCTCTCCCTCACCCCAGCCCCCTATCCATCCAGCCTTGCCATCTCCTCTCTACCTCTTCCCACTCCCTCTTCAATCCAGCCCTGCCTCCTCCTCTCTCTCTCACCCCACTCCCCCATCCATTCGGCCCTGCCACTACCTCTCAACCTCACCCTACTCCCCTATCCATCTTGCCCACAGTCCCCTCCCCTATCCATCCAGCCCTGCCTCTTCCACTCTCCCTCACCCCACTCCACCATCCTTCCAGCCCTGCCCCCTCCTCTCTCCCTCAACCGAGTCCCCCATCCATATAGCCCTGCCCCCTTCTCTCTCCCTCTCCCCACTCCTCCATCCATCCAACTCTGCACCCTCCTCTCTCCCTCACCCCACTCCTCTATCCATCTAGCCCAGCCCTTTCCTCTCAACCTCACCCCAATCCCCCATCCTTCCATCCCTACCCCCTCCTCTCTCCCTCACCCCACTCCTCCATCCATCCAGCCCTGCCCCACCTCTCTCCCTCACCAAACTCCCCTATCCATCCAGCCCTACCCCCTCCTCTCTCCCTCATCCCACTTCCCCCTCCCTCCAGCCCTGCCCTCTCCTCTCTCCCTCATCCTACTCCCCCATCCATTCAGCCCTGCCCCCTCTTTTCTCCCTCACCCCATTCCCGCATCCATCCAGCCATGTCCCTTCCTTTCACCCTCACTCCTCTACCCCAACCATCCAGCCCTGCCCCCTACTCTCTCCCTCAACCCACTACCCCACCCACCCTGCCCTGCCCCCTCCTCTCTCCCTCACCTCAATCCGCCTTCCATCCAGCCCTGCTCCCTCTTTTCTCCCTCATCCTACTCCCCCATCCATCCAGCCCTGCCCCTTCCTCTCTCCCTCACCGCACTCCACCATCCATCCAGCCCTGACCATCGTCTCAACCTCACCCCACTCCCCCATCCATCCAGCCCTGCCCCCTCCTCTCTCCCTCATCCCACTCCTCCATCCATCCAGCTCTGCCCTCTCCTCTCTTCCTCAATCCTCTCCCCCGTCTTCCCTGCCCTGCCCCCTCCTCTCTCCCTCACCTCACTCCCCCATCCTACCAGCCCTGCCCCCTCTTTTCTCCGTCTCCCTATTCCCCCATATATCCAGCCCTGCACCTTCCTCTCTCCCACACCGCACTTCCCCAGCCATCCAACCCTGACCCTAGTCTCATCCTCAACCCACTCTCCCATCCATCCCGCCCTGCCCTCTCCTCTCTCCCTCACCCAACTCCCCTATCCATCCAATCCTGCCCCTGCCTTACACCCTCACCCTACTCTGCCATACATCCAGCCCTGCCCCCTCCTCTCTCCATCACCCCACTCCCCCATCCATCCAGCCCTGCCCCCTCCTCTCCCCCTCACCCCACTCCCCCATCCATCCAGCCCAGCCCTCGCCTTACTCCCTCACCCCACTCCGTTATACATCCAGACCTGCTCCCTCCTCTCACCATCACCCCACTCCCCCATCCATCCAGCCCTGACCCCTCCTCTCCCCCTCACCCCACTCCCCCATCCATCCAGCCCTGCCCCCGCCTTACTCCCTCACCCCACTCCGCCATACATCCAGCCCTGCCCCCTCCTCTCTCCATCACCCCATTCCCCCATCCATCCAGTCCTGCCCCCTCTTTTCTCCCTCAACCCGCTCCCGCATCCTTCCATTCCTGCCCCTTCCTCTCACCCTCAACCCACTCTCCCATCCATCCAGCCCTGCCCCCTCCTCTCTCCCTCATACCACTGCCCCATCTATCCATCCCTGTCCCCTCCTATCTCCCTTACCCCATTACCCCATCCACTGAGCCCTGCCTCTTCCTCTCACCCTCACCCCACTTTCCCATCCATCCAGCTCTGTCCCCTCCTCTCTCTCTCATCCCACTCCCCCATCCATCCAGCCCTGCCCCCTCTTTTCCCCCTCACCCAACTCCCGCATCCTTCCAGCCCTGTACTTTCCTCTTACCTTTACCCGACTCCTGCATCCATCCAGACCTACCCCTTTCTCTCTCCCTTATCCCACTCCCCCATCCATCCAACCCTGTTCCCTCTTCTCTCTCTCACCCGACTCCCCCATCCTTCCAGCCCTGCCCCTTCCTCTCTCCCTCACCCCACATCCCCATCCATCAAGCTCTGCACTCTCCTTTCTCCCTCATCCCACTCCTCCCTCCTTTCTCCCTCATCCCATTCCTCCCTCCTTCCAGCCATGTCCCCTCCTCTCTCTCTCTCACCCCACTCCCCCATCTATCCAGCCCTGCCCCTTCCTCTCTTCCTCAACCCACTCCCCCATCCATCCATCCCTGCCGCCTCCTCTCTCCCTCACCCCGCTCCCCGATCCATCCAGCCCTGACCCATCATCTCTCCCTCACCCAACTCCCCCATCCATCCAGCCCTGCCCCTTCCTCTCACCCTCACCCCACTCCCCCATCCATCCAAACCTGACCCCTTCCCACTCCCACTACCAACTCCCCCATGCATCTTGTCCTACCCCCTCCTCTCTCCCTCAGCCCACTCCCTCATCCATCCAGCCCTGCCCCCTCCAATCTCCCCCACCCCACTCCCCCATCCACCAAGCCCTGCCTCCTCCTCTCACCCTCAGCCCATTCCACCATCCATCCAGTCCTGCCGCCACCTCTCTTATTCACCCCACTCCCCCATCCATCCAACTCTGCCCCCTCATCTCTCCCTCACCTCACTCCCCCATCCATCCAGCTCTGCCCCCTCTTTTCTCTTTCATCCTACTCCCAAATCCATCTAGCCCAGCCCTTTTCTGTCACCCTCTCCCTATTCCACCATCCTTCCAGCCCTCTATCCACTCCCCCATCCATTAAGCCCTGCCACTCCATCCCTCTCTTACCCCACTCCCCCGTCCATCCAGCCCTGTCCCCTTCTCTCTCCCTCACCCCACTCCTCCATCCATCAATCCCTGACCCCTCCTATCTCCCTCACCCCACTCCCCTATCCATCCAGCCCTACCCCCTCCTCTCTCCCTCATCACACTTCCCCCTTCAGCCAGCCCTGTCCCCTCCTCGCTCCCTCACCCCACTCCCCGATCCATCCAGCCCAGGACCCTCCTCTCTCCCTCACCCCACTACCCTATCGATCCAGCCCTTTCCCCTTCTCTCTCCCTCACCCAACTCCTCCATCCATCCAGCCCTGCCCCTTCCTCGCTCCCGCACCCCACTCCCCCATCCATCAAGCCCTGCCCCATCCTCTCTCCCTCACCCCACTCCCCCATCCATTCAGCCCTGCCCCCTCCTCTCTCCTTCACCCCACTCCCCCATCCATCCAACCCTGCCCCCTACTCTCTCCCTCACCCATTTCCCCATCTTACCTGCCCTACTTCCTCCTCTCTCCCTCACCCCACCCTCCCATCCATCCAGACCTGCCACCTCCTCTCTCCCTCATCCCACTCTCCCTTCCATCCTGCCCTGCCTCCTCCTCTCTCCCTCACCCCACTCCCTCATCCATCCGGCCCTGCCACTTCCTCTCAACCTCACCCTACTCACCTAGCCATCTTGCCCTCAGTCCCCTCTTCCATCCTTCCAGCCCTGCCCCCTCCTCTCTCCCTCAACCGAATCCCCCATCCATCTAGCCCTGCCCCCTTCTCTCTCCCTGTCCCCACTCCTACATCCATCCAGCTCTGCCTCCTCCTCTCTCCCTCACCCCACTTCCCTATCCATCTAGTCCTGCCCTTTCCTCTCACCCTCACCCCTCTACCCCATCCATCCAGTCCTGCCCCCTCCTCTCTCCCTCTACCCAATCCTCCATCCATCCAGCCCTGCCTCCTCCTCTCTCCCTCATCCCACTCGCCTATCCATCCAGCCCTATCCCCTCCTCTCATCCTCACCCCACTCCTCCATCCATCCAGTCCTGCCCCACCTCTCTCCCTCACCACAATCTACTATCCATCCAGCCCTACCCCTTTCTCTCTCCCTCATCCCGCTTCCCACTCAATCCAGCCCTGCCCCCTCCTCTCTCCCT
The DNA here is from genome assembly GCA_036785275.1 of Cancer borealis. Lineage (NCBI taxonomy): Eukaryota > Metazoa > Arthropoda > Malacostraca > Decapoda > Cancridae > Cancer > Cancer borealis. Next base: position 19,529 of record JAXIVD010001857.1, on the reverse strand, counting down.
CACCCCACTCTCCCATCCATTCAGCCCTGCCCCCTCTTTTCTTCCTTACCCCACTCCCGTATCCATCCAGCCATGTCCCTTCCTTTCACCCTCACCCCACTACCCCATCCATCCAGCCCTGCCCCCTCCTCTCTCCTTGAACCCACTCCCCCATCCACCCTGCCCTGCCCCCTGTTCTCTCCCTCACCTCAATCCCACACCCATCCAGCCCTGCTCCCTCTTTTCTCACTCATCCTACTCCCCAATCCATCAAGCCTTGCCCCTTCCTCTCTCCCTCACCGCACTCCCCCATCCATCCAGCCCTGACACTTCCTCTCTCCCTAACCGCACTCCCCCATCCATCCAGCCCTGCCCCTCCTCTCTCCCTTATCCCACTCCCCCATCCATCCAGCTCTGCCCCCTCCTCTCTCCCTCAATCCACTCCCCCGTCCACCCTGCCCTGCCCCCTCCTCTCTCCTTCACCTCACTCCCCCATCCTACCAGCCCTGCCCCCTCTTTTCTCCCTCTCCCTATTCCTCCATCTATCCAGCCCATCACCTTCCTCTCTCCCACACCGCACATTCCCAGCCTTCCAGCCCTGACCCTCGTCTCACCCTCACCTCACTCCCCCATCCATCCAGCCTAGTCCCCTCCTCTCTCCCTCTCCCTACTCCCCCATCAATCCAGCCCTGCCCCCTCCTCTCTCCCTCATCCCACTCCCCCATCCATCCAGCCTTGCCCCCGCCTTACTCCCTCACCCCACTGCGCCATATATCCATCCCTGCACCCCTCCTCTCTCCATCACCCCATTTTTCCATCCATCCAGCCCTGGCCCCTCTTTTCTCCCTCAACCAGCTCCCGCATCCATCCAGCCCTGCCCCTTCCTCTCACCCTCACCCCACTCTTCCATCCATCCAGCCCTGCCACCTCCTCTCTCCCTCACCCCACTCCCCCATCCTTCAAGCCCTGCCCCCTCCTCTCTCCCTCACCCCACTCACCCATCCAACCAGCTCTGCCCCTTCCTCTCTCCCTCAACCCACTCCCCCATCCATCCAGCCCTTCTCCTTCTTTTCTCCCTCACCCCACTCCCGCATCCATCAAGCCCTGCCCTTTCCTCTCACCTTTACCCCACTCCCGCATCCATCTAACCCTGCCCCTTTCTCTCACCCTCACCCCACTCTTCCATCCATCCAACCCTGTCCCCTCCTCTCTCTCTCTCACCCAACTCCCCCATCCATCCAGCCCTGCCCCTTCCTCTCTCCCTCTCCCCACACCCTCATCCATCATGCCCTGCCCCCTCCTCTCTCGCTCATCCCACTCCTCCCTCCATCCAGCCATGTCCCCTCCTTTCTCTCTCTCACCCCACTCCCCCATCCATCCAGCCCTGCCCCCTCCTCTCTTCCTCGTCCCACTCTCCCATCCATCCATCCCTGCCGCCTCCTCTCTCCCTCACCCCGCTGCCCCATCCATTGAGCCCTGCCCCGTCATCTCTCCCTCACCCCACTCCCCCATCCATCCAGCCCTGCCCCTTCCTCTCACCCTCACCCCACTCCCCCATCCAACCAGCCCTGACCCATCCCCTTTCCCGCTACCAACTCCCCCATCCATTGAGCCCTGACCAGTCATCTCTCACTCACCCCACTCGCTCATCCACCCTGCCCTGCCCCCTCCTCTCACCCTCACCCCACTCCCCCATCCATCGAATTCTTCCGCCTCCTCTCTTCCTCACCCCACTCACCCATCAATCTAACCCTGCCCCCTCCTTTCTCCCTCACCTCACTCCCCCATCCATCCAGCTCTGCCCCCTCTTTTCTCCTTCATCCTACTCCCCAATCCATCCAGCCTAGCCTCTTTCTATCACCCTCACACTACTCCACCATTCATCCAGCCCTCAACCCACTCCCGCATCCATCCAGCGCTGCCATTCAATCCCTTCCTCACCCACTCCCCCATCCATCCAGCCCTGCCCACTCCTCTTTCCCTCACTCCATTCCCCCATCCATCCAGCCCTGTTCCCTTCTCTCTCATTCACCCCACTCCTCCATCCATCCAGCCCTGCCCCCTCCTCTCTCCCTCACCACACTACCCCATCCATCCAGCCCTGTTCCCTTCTCTCTCCCTCACCCCACTCCTCCATCCATCCAGCCCTGCCCCCTCCTCTCTCCCTCACCCCACTCCCCTATCCATCCAGACCTACCCCCTCCTCTCTCCCTCCTCCCACTTCTCCCTTCAGCCAGCCCTGCCCCCTCCTCGCTCCCTCATGCCACTCCCCGATCCATCCAGCCCTGCCCCCTCCTCTCTCCCTCACCCCACTAACCCATCCATCAAGCCCTGTCCCCTTCTCTCCTTCACACCACTCCCCCATCCATCAAGCCCTGCCCTCTCCTTTCACCCTAACCCCACTCCCCAAGCCATCTAGCCCTACCCCTTCCTCTCTCCTTCTACCCACTCATCCCGTCCACCCTGCCCTGCCCTTTCCTCTCTCCCTCACCTCACTCCCCCATCCATCCAGTCCTACCTCCTCTTTTCCCCCTCACCCTACTCCCCCATCTCTCCAGTCCTGCCCCTTCCTCTCTCCCTCACCTCACTCCCCCATCCATCTAGCCCTGACCCTCGTCTCAACCTCTCTCCACTCCCTCATCCATTCAGCCCTTCCCCCTCCTCTTTCCCCCACCCCACTCCTCCATCCATCCAACCCTGTCCCCTCCTCTCTCCCTCATCTCACTCGCCTATCCATCCAGCCCTACCCCCTCCTCTCTCCCTCACCCCAATCCTTCATCCATCCAGCCCTACCCCCTCCTCTCTCCCTCACCCCAATCCTTCATCCATCCAGCCGTACCTCACCTCTCTCCCTCACCACACTCCCCTATCCATCCAGCCCTGCCCCCTCCTCGCTCCCTCACCCCAATCTCCGATCCATCCAGCCCTGCCCCCTGGTCTCTCCCCCACCCCACTCCCCCATCCATTCAGCCCTGCGCCCTCTTTTCTCCCTCACCCCACTGCTGCATCCATCCAGCCATGTTCCTTCCTTTCATCCTCACCCCACTCCCCCATCCATCCAGCCCTTCCGCCTCCTCTCTCCATCAAGCCACTCCCCCATCCACCCTGCCCTGTCCCCTCCTCTCTCCCTCACCTAACTCCCCCATCCATCCAGCCCTGTCCCCTCTTTTCTCTCTCACCCTACTCCCCCATCCATCCAGCCCTGCCCTTTCCTCTCTCCCTCATCACACTGCCCCATCCTTCCAGCCCTAACCCTCGTCTCACCCTCACCCTACTCCCCCATCCATCCAGCCTTGCCCCCTCCACTCTCCCTCACCCCACTCCCCCATCCATCCAGCCCTGCCCCCTCCTCTTTCACTAATTCCACTCCCCCGTCCACCCTGCCCTGCCCCCTCCTCTCTCCCTCACCTCACTCCACCATCCTACCAGCCCTGCCCCATCTTTTCTCCCTCACCCTATTCCCTCATCTATCCAGCCCTACACCTTCCTCTCTCCCTCACCGCACTCCCCCAACCATCCAGCCCTGCCTCCTCGTCTCACCCTCACCCCACTCCCCCATCCATCCAGCCCTGCCCCCGCCTTACTCCCTCACCCCACTCTGCCATCCCTCCAGCCCTGTCCCCTCCTCTCTCCCTCACCCCACTCCCCCATCCATCCAGCCCTGTCCCTTCCTCTGTCCTTCATCCCACTCCCTCATCCATCAAGCCCTGGCCTTCTCCTCTCTCCCTCAACCCACTCCCCCATCCATCCAGCCCTGCCCCCTCTTTTCTCCCTCACCCCACTCACGCATCCATCCAGCCCTGCCCTTTCCTCTCACCTTCACCCCACTCCAGCGTCCATCCAGCCCTGCTCCTTCCTCTCTCCCTCACCCCACTCCCCCATCCATCCAGACCTGCCCCCTCTTTTCTCCCTCACCCCACTCCTGCATCCATCCAGCCCTGCCCTTTCCTCTCACCTTCACCCCACTCCCGCGTCCATCCAGCCATGCCCCTTCCTCTCTCCCTCACCCCATTCACCCATCCATCAAGCCCTGTCCCCTTCTCTATCCTTCACACCACTCCTCCATCCATCCAGCCCTGCCCCCTCCTCGCTCCCTCACCCCATTCCCCCATCCATCAAGCCCTGCCCCCTCCTTTCACCCTAACCCCACTCCCCAATCCATCTAGCCCTGCCCCTTCCTCTCTCCCTCAACCCACTCATCCCGTCCACCCTGCCTTGCCCCCTCCTCTCTCCTTCACCTCACTCCCCCATCCATCCAACCCTAACTCCTCTTTTCTCCCTCACCCTACTCCCCCATCTCTCCAGTCCTGCCCCTTCCTCTCTCCCTCACCGCACTCCCCCATCCATCTAGCCCTGATCCTCGTCTCAACCTCTCTCCACTCCCTCATCCATCTAGCCCTGCCCCCTCCTCTCTCCCTCACCCCACTCCTCCATCCATCCATCCACCCAGCCCTGCCCCCTCCTCTCTCCCTCATCTCACTCGCCTATCCATCCAGCCCTACCCCCTCCTCTCTCTCTCACCCCAATCCTTCATCCATCCAGCCCTACCACCTCTCTCCCTCACCACACTGCCCTATCCATCCAGTCCTACCCCCTCCTCTCTCCCTCACCCCACTTTCCCCTCCATCCAGCCCTGCCCCCTCCTCGTTCCCTCACGCCACTTCCCGATCCATCCAGCCCTGCCCACTCCTCTCTCCCTCACCCCACTCGCCCATCCATTCAGCCCTGCGCCCTCTTTTCTCCCTCACCCCACTCCTGCATCAATCCAGCCATGTCCCTTCCTTTCATCCTCACCCCACTCCCCCATCCATCCAGCCCTGTCCCCTACTCTCTCCATCAAGCCACTCCCCCATCCACCCTGCCCTATCCCCTCCTCTGTCTCTCACCTAACTCCCCCATCCATCCAGCCCTGTCCCCTCTTTTCTCCCTCAGCCTACTCCCTCATCCATCCAGCCCTGCCCCTTCTTCTCTCCCTCATCGCACTCCCCCATCCTTCCAACCCTAACCCTCGTCTCACCCTCACCCCACTCCCCCATCCATCTAGCCCTGCCCCCTCCACTCTCCCTCACCCCACTCCCCCATCCATCCAGCCATGCCCCCTTCTCTTTCACTCAATCCACTCCCCCGTCCACCCTGCCCTGCCCCCTCCTCTCTCCCTCACCTCACTCCCCCATCCTACCAGCCCTGCCCCATCTTTTCTCCCTCACCCTATTCCCTTATCTATCCAGGCCTGCACCTTCCTCTCTCCCTCACCGCATTCCCCCAACCATCCAGCCCTGCCTCCTCGTCTCACCCTCACCCCACTCCCCCATCCATCCAGCCCTGCCCCCGCCTTACTCCCTCACCCCACTCCGCCATCCATCCAGCCCTGCCCCCTCCTCTCTCCATCACCCCACTCCCCCATCCATCCAGCCTTGCCCCCTCATCTCTCCCTCAACCCGCTCCCGCATCCATCCAGCCCTGCCCCTTCATCTCACCCTCACCCCACTCTCCCATCCATCCAGCCTTGCCTCTTCCTCTCTCCCTTATCCAACTGCCCCCTCCATCCAGCCCTGTCCCCTCCTCTCTCCCTCACCCCACTCCCCCATCCATCCAGCTCTGCCCCCTGCTCTCTCCCTCAACCCACTCCCCCATCCATCCAGCCCTGTCCCCTCTTTTCTCCCTCACCTCACTCACGCATCCATCCAGCCCTGCCCTTTCCTCTCACCTTCACACCACTCCCGCGTCCATCCAGCCCTGCCCCTTCCTCTCTCCCTCACCCCACTCCCCCATCCATCCAGACCTGCCCCCTCTTTTCTCCCTCACCCCACTCCTGCATCCATCCAGCCCTGCCCTTTCCTCTCACCTTCATCCCACTCCCGCGTCCATCCAGCCCTGCCCCTTCCTCTCTCCCTCACCCCACTCCCCATCCGTTTCATTTACGCTTGGGGAGGATTAGGAAGCATTGCAGTGATGTGAAGAGAGACACACATCACCCGCACATCCTACCATGAACGTCAGGTAGCGAGTATTTGATAACATTTACGTGGTGATTATTGACTGTGCAGCTTAGTGAACGTCTGCATTGCGCGTGTGTGTGTGTGTGTGTGTGTGTGTGTGTGTGTGTGTATGTGTGTGTGTGTGTGTGTGTGTGTGTGTGTGTTTGTGTGTGTGTGTGTGTGTGCGTGTGTGTGTGTGTGTGTGTGTGTGTGTGTGTGTGTGTGTGTGTGTGTGTTGTGTGTGTGTGTGTGTGTGGTGTGTGTGTGTGTGTGTGTGTGTGTGTGTTGTGTGTGTGTGTGTGTGTGTGTGTGTGTGTGTGTGTGTGTGTGTGTGTGTGTGTGTGTGTGTGTGTGTGTGTGTGTGTGTGTGTGTGTGTGTGTGTGTGTGTGTGTGTGTGTGTTTCACGGGCATGCAAGGGTGTACAGGTGCAAATGGTGATGTTAATGGTTAATAAGGAGAGAGAGAGAGAGAGAGAGAGAGAGAGAGAGAGAGAAGAGAGAGAGAGAGAGAGAGAGAGAGAGAGAGAGAGAGAGAGAGAGAGAGAGAGAGAGAGAGAGAGAGAGAGAGAGAGAGAGAGAGAGAGAGAGAGAGAGAGAGAGAGAGAGAGAGAGAGAGAGTATATATATATATATATATATATATATATATATATATATATATATATATATATATATATATATATATATATTAGCTGCAATCTCAAGTGACTATCAGTATGTATCAAACACTTATGACTCACAGACACACACGCACACACACAGACACACACACAAACACACACACACACACACACAGACACACACACAATCATACACACACACACACACACACACACACATACCCTAATAGAAGAGCACCCTTGAGCACCTGAGAGACAGATGAGACACGGCTTTACCACAGTGCTCACCTCCGTCTCCTATTGACAACACCTCTTCACTTCCACAACCATAACAGTCACACCTGAGCTGCCACACGTTACACCTTTCCTCGGCTTCTCCAGGTACTCTCCTATCAATCCTAGCGTGAGTATAAACACCTGAATAACATAATCTCCGTCTGGTCTGATGGTTC
>JAXIVD010001856.1:50000-73193 GCA_036785275.1 Cancer borealis | reverse complement strand
ATGTGAAAAGTAACAAATTTTTAACTTATAAAGAAAAAAGTTATGCATTATGGACAAATGTATTACTCAAACCAGTTCAGTTTCATGCTATGCTGAATGTAGGATCACATAACTGTATTATTATGACATATCTGATGTTGATTGAGGTGAGCAACACTATCACAAACATCACTAGCAGACCACAAAGCAATATGACGGGTGTGGTGGTGGTTGGGTTACGGTAACCTGCAAGCCTTCCTTCATTGGCTACTTACAACACTCCTGATGGGACCAGCAGTGTGAGGGATGCATAACTTGTGTGTGTTAAGAGTGTGTGGATGGGTGGAGTCAGTGTGTCAGTGTGTGGGTGGTGATGGAGAGGGAAGTGTGATCAATTTTAGTCTATTATAATGTATCATTCTTGATTTTAATTTAGAACACACAAGAACACAATCAGAGAGTTGCTTGGAGTCATTATCTCTCTCGTGTGTGCGTGTGTGTGTGTGTGTGTGTGATTTTAGTATTGATGGTGAAGGTGGAACATGCTAGATAGGAGTGACATGTCTGCCCATCTTGTGGCGTCCTTTCCTCCCTTCCTCATCTCCTCCTTTCATGTCCCATCTTCGCAACCCCTCGTCTTGCAGCCTTCCCCCACCTTTCCTCCCTGTCCCGTGCCCCTCGTCTTGCTGACATCCTCGCTGAGTCCCCTTCCTTTTCACTCCCTGCCCTTATATCCTTTCTTCGTACCACTAACGTCCTACATCTAATCTAACCCATACCCGACCCTACCCCCCACCTAGTCCTGCTACCTAACCCTGCTACCCCAATAGTGCCATATGGCCTTTGTTGCCTGGCACATTTTCCCCCCCCCACATTACAATTACAATTAGCGATGGTTTACTATATTATTTATGTCATTTTTTATGTGTATATATTTCATAATACATTTTTAGTTTGTCATGTTCTCTCTATTGGTCTTGTTTCATTGGTTCTTTTAAACTTTATACTTACCCTGAACAAATAGTATGTAAGCTGACTTTTTTTCCTAAGATAGTAATATAATATAATACATAAAACAACAGGAAATAACACACCAGAAACTACAAGACCAATCATATATTTGTCATGAATTATTGAAGATATCAAATGTTGTGTCGTAACAGGATACATATAGAAAATATACAGAAACTCCCCTACCTATGAACAAGATAAGTTTGGAAGATTTGTTCATATCTCAAAATGTTCTTAAGTTGAACATTACATACACTTGTCTGTATTAATACTGTAAACAGAACTAAAAGAAAGTAAGCTTATACAGTACAGCTATACTACATTTTTCAACAAGTTTATCTTACCAACCTTCAACAGTATTTTAATGTATAAATATAATAGGTTTTATTCATATCATTTTAAGTTCATAACTTGAACATTCATACGTAGGAGAACTCTTGTAGGAAATTGTTATGACGACTTAGCCTACTGAGCCATCATTGGCTCCTTAGAAGACATAGTGAGATTCTTATGTCAAAAAGCACATGGCTGTTTACCTTATCAAGATAATCTAAAATCAATCCTACAAATAAATCAAGCTTGCAACATATACCATGTATTAAGGTACAACAATACATCAGTCATCAAGAAGGTATTCAATATTGTAGTGGAATGTGAGTTGGATTACCTTTCATCATCACATGTTCACTTGGTTTTAATTTATTCTTTGTTGAAAATATTGAAACCTTTGTTTTGTAAGAATATTTAGTTTTCACGCAGTTTCAGGAGTGAAAATGTTATATATTCCAAGAGCACTTCTATGTGCATTTGTCTGATATATTCAATGTGGGTCACAATTTTTCACAACAGAACACTTACTGTGGGTATGAAAATAGGAAACTTCTGCTGTCTTACAGAAATATGTTAAATGAAGACATTTATGTTAAGAATGATTCACTGATTGATCATTGAATACCTTCATGATGCCACAACGCACCAGGCCAACTGGCACTCTGTCAAATAAAGCATCTCATGGGAAAGAGACAGATTATCCCTTCATGGCACTGTGGCACTGGGAGAGGTTCCAAAAAGTGTGTGGCTGTACGAGGGCAAGTGTATACCATTACCACGTGACCCGATACAAATGTTCACTATCACCAAGGTATCTCATCCATTGGCAGGTTATTGTGAAGGCAAACATTGTGGTGTGCAATGTGTCCTGAGAAGGGAAGGATCTAGCCTGAGGAGGTACTAACACTGGGTTCTTGGCTGCCTTGTCTGCCCTCTCATGCCACTCGGCCAATTCAAATTCAGTTTCGATAAAGTTCTTGTTTAAGCATGTAATTATTTATAATTCCTATTCTAAGTATTCAAACATTGCTTTAAAGTTATATTAATGTATACATGTATGAGTACGAGTCTTTACAAGATTTCCTTTGATAACTTCCGAAGCAGGTAACAATGACGACAATACTTGATAATAATTGGTCTGCATGTGTCGGGAAGCAAGAGCAACACCAACACACATCGCTAAGTGCACAGTACACCACAAATTGTATGAAATAGTGCGCTATATCACATGTACATCAATATAATCCTTATGTGAAACAGGATTTGAGAATGTGGCCCATTTTTTATATCAAAATAGTATTGTGGCATCTGTCTGTGATAATGTTGATTAATTTAAAATAAAGAGTGATGTATAAATGGTGCTGGTATGATTTGTTTGGTCTTATTACTAAAGTAAGAATCGCCAAGTTAATGTTTACACTTGGTCTACCCTTTCCTAGACCCGAGGTAATGATCAGTGTGTAGAGCTGACCCTTGAGGCAACACCAACACAACCACGGAATATCAGTATCTCTTCCACTTAATATATTTTTAGGGTGGTAATACATGTTTTCTCTCTCACTCTCACTATCCCTGGAGAGAGTTAGTTTGGTAATGGTTTGTCACCCTTGCTTGGAGTCAAACCAATGGGTTGAAGACTGGCTTTCCGAAAGAAGACAACGCGTTGTCATAAACGGTAAATCATCTAACTGGCGAGACGTTAAAAGCGGGGTGCCACAGGGCTCAGTACTTGGTCCCATTCTTTTTCTAATTTACGTAAATGATATTGATGAAGGCCTCACTTGCAAAATATCAAAATTTGCCGACGATACGAAAATCACGAGTAAAGTAACTACAACCGCCGATAAACTACAATTTCAATCAAACCTCAACATGTTAGTCAATTGGTCAAAGAAATGGCAAATGAAATTTAATGTCGATAAATGTAAAGTTTTGCATATCGGTAGCAATAGTCAATTCAATAAATATACAATGAATGACTCTGAACTTTCCAAGGTTAACCACGAAAAAGATTTAGGGATAACTATTAGTAACGACCTCAAACCAGATAAACATTGTTCAGACGTTGTAAAAAAAGCTAACAAACTAGTCGGTTTCATCGGTAGAACTTTTGATTATAAATCTGAAAAAGTTATCCTTACATTATATAATGCACTCGTACGCCCTCATCTAGAATATTGCATTCAATTTTGATCACCATACTATAAAAAAGATATTAATAAGTTGGAGAGAATACAAAGAAGAATTACTAAAATGATCCCAAGACTGCGAAACAAGTCTTACGAAGAACGTCTAAAGGAGCTGAACTTATTCAGTTTATCCAAACGTAGGCTACGAGGGGATCTAATTGAGGTTTTTTAAATTTTCCATGGTTTTGATAATATTAACATAACCGATTATGTAACTACCGATCTCACAAGATGCACCCGTAACAATGGCTTCAAGATCATTGGTAAGCGCTTTAGATCAAATGAAGCGAAGCACTTTTTCTTCAATAGAATCGTAAATGTTTGGAATTCTCTCCCAGCACAAATTGTCAACAGTACTACAATTGAATCATTTAAGAAAAAACTCGATAAGCACTTAGCATCTGTTCACCAAGTCGAATATTTCACTACTGCGTTAAAAAAAAAAAAAAAATTTCTTTTTCTTTTTAAGCATAGATTACTCCTTGTTTTTTTTATTTCTTTCCTATACAAATTCCATGTTAGTTTTTTCATGCTACATGGTATCACTTCCTCTTCCGGCCAGCTTCGGCTGGAGGGAGGGGTGGGTGGGGAGGAGCCTTCCACTTTGCTGTCCTTTTGTCTCTATCACGTAGATATTATAGTAGTAGTAGTATAGCTAAACAGACAGCCTCGTTAGGTCCAGTAGGACTGTTGCTGTCTGTTCTTCCTTTGTACTTTGTACTATGTTCAAGTCAATGTGTTGCACAGAACAATGGCATTCACTACACTGACTCCCATCATAATCACTTCTTAACATTTAGTACCAATCACTTTTTTCACAGCCAAGTACAGATATTCTAACACTAATTACTATTCATGTTCCTCACAGCCAAGTACTAATATCCTGCCATTATGTAGTATGTTTTAGGCCTATATGGAAATGAGCGATGTATGGATGTGACGGTGAAACAATTTCCACTACAAAGGTCATGGAACAGCACTAATATAAAGCAGGATATGGAAGCTGATACAACTGTGAACACCACCACAGGGAAATAACAGTAGTTTTTTTTCTTTTTTCCATTAAAAGGGTTTGGCTAAGGGCTGATTTAGCAAGAGTAGAGATATGAAATTGCCAGTTTAGATTTTTAGTAAAGGTTAGACCGAGTGTGTTTAATGTGGAGGAGAGGGGAAGTTGAGTGTCATTGGAGAAGAGGGGATAGTTATCTGGAAGGTTAATTAACTAATTACCTCTAGTTGTTCCGTGAGCGTAGGTGTAGAAGTGCCGAGGTGGTGCATAGGCTGTAGGAAGACCGGCCACTGCCGTGTAGAGTGTATCAACAATACCACCCAAGGGGCCATACAAGTACACAAGACCAACAAGTATTCCTGGGGATAGATAACATACTATATACCATCACACCACTAATCAAACCATCAATCATATATAATGTTATTGTTTCATACATATATATATATATATATATATATATATATATATATATATATGTATATATATATATATATATATATATATATATATATATATATATATATATATATATATATATATATATATATATACATATATATATATATATATATATATATATATATATATATATATATATATATATATATATATATATATATATATATATGAGAGAGAGAGAGCCTGCCTGAGCCTCACCTGACATGTGTCCAATGAGGGATGCATTTTTAACCAGGACGTGAATGATGATCAGCTCTGCCCACACTGCATACTTGGATGGCACTTGGAACATGTGCACCCTGGTGAAGGGGTCCGTCTGGTTATGGGTGGTCAACACCTTCAGGGCAAATATAACACCTGCAGAACACAGAACAAAAAAAATTACTAGGTCAATTAATAAAAATATTCTTATTAGTACTCAAGGGAAGTCCAAAGAAAAGGTATCCCAGGAATACAATAAGTAGTCAACATTTCACCGTGCTATATCACCTGTTCATCTTGGTTACACTCACCTGAGAACCCCACGGCACACTCCTTCATGTAGGAATAGCTGCCAAGACACTCACTAAATGCCCAAGCAAGTGCAACATATGTCACACTTTGTGCTAGTATGAAAACCAGAAGAAGAATGAAGAATTTCACTGATCCAAACCTGAAAAAAACATGACATGCTGACTAATACCAAATCAACACTAGTCATCACAAACAAATTATCTATTATATGTTAAAAAAGCAAATGTATCAAAAGATAAGTAAATCCATCTGATGATTTTTCAAGTCAACACAAATTTGATATACATGTATTTTCTTATAAAAAGAAGTAATACATCAATTATAACACAAATTAGCTCATGACTAAATCTGGCTCATATCTCATTAAAAGGGTGTAGCCAAGACGAGGCATCTAGGGTTCATGGAGACTTTACTCTTCCCTCCCACTAAGTGCCTTGGAGAGAATACAGAGGATAGGGCTTCCCAGACCCTTCCTTCTGGTCACCTTTCATGATCGGCAGGGAAGGTGATGGTACAGTAGTGGTCTTGTAACAGGACTAATAACTAAATACTTTAATTTAAAAATATATGTACACTAGATTTTTCCTTACAGCTTCTCTAGAGTCCTCCCTTTGATCAGGAATGAAATCATGTTGTGGTACAGATGTAAGTCACTCGCATGTTCTATGGCCGCCAGGAAGAGTCGAGGATACATTTTGTAACGAAGAATTGACTCTGCACTCAAGCAGACTTCATGCGCATTCCATGGCGGGTTGATGATCCCCAGGTACAGCAGAACCTATATATATATATATATATATATATATATATATATATATATATATATATATATATATATATATATATATATATATATATATATATATATATATATATATATATATATATATATATATATATATATACATATATATATAGCTATATATCATCAGAAATATAGGTTATGTGCATGCATTATTTCTCACATAATATGTATAATTTTTGTTGTACAAATTAGGTTAAGATTAAAAGATTTAGGAATAAAATAATTTGTTCCCTAAAATTAGAGCCAATATCTCTATTTCATACTATTCAGTAGATACAACATAAGGACCAAATAAGCAGTGTTTAGCAATACCAAAATAACAGACCAAATAGAGATACCATAAATTGAAAACAACATTAATTGAGGTCATGCTAGGAAGGCTCTGACCTGACCCAAGATGGTGAGCAGAGTGACAGGTGGAAGAGTGTCCAGTCTGGCCACGGCATTCAACCCTTCAGCCAACAACAGTAACTCCAGGCCACCACCTCTTCGATTCCTCCTACTCATCCTTCCTTCAGCCTCCTGCATAAAAGTATAAATGAACCAGCTTTCCTTACAGTGTGTTAGGCTGTTGGATGACTGGCCTTGGTGGTTTTTTGACATATCATATATTTACCATTAACTCTTTTGATATCCTTATTACTTCCTTACACTCCATCTCCTTCTTGCATCTCCTGTCTCGTATACTTACTAATTCACTTGATGTTATGTCTCTCTATAATACTCACGAGGAATTAACTTAAGAGTGACAGTATTGTTTTTCTTGTCTAATGGTAGAAGACGGAATCATTTTTGATCTACGAGTAATTGCGGAAAATTTTGTCCAGATTATTTACCTCAATCTGTAAGGAATAACAAAACAGTAACATCTGATGCAATATAATGCAATATAAGCATTGTTGCTTCCACTGCATTTAGTATGTGTTACAATAAGAAGGTAATATATGTATACACCTCTTCAAAAGGTCATACTATTGTATAATGCCTTTATATAAGTCAAATTTTGAATAAATGAGTTCAGTAAGCGGTTTATTATGTTTCTGTATTGAGTTAAAAAGACATACTAGTTTTATCATTAATAGTCATTATACACATAGTTCCTAATATATATGAAATGAAGGTGTTATCCTTGTTAGACATTTAACAAGTTGACAGAATTAAAATAATGACCATCGATAGAAATAAATACATATAGTCTAGGTCCTCATATATATATATATACGAAATAACTCTAATATTAATGTATTATCCTCGATAGATACTTTGATTACCAGAATAATAATAATAATAATAACAATGATAATAAAGAGCCCTGTTAGAAATAGATAATAGCTCCAAATATATATGAAATGACTATCCTCTTCCTTTGTTGTATGTTTATGTATGTATTAATAAATATATAAATCAATCTACATATGTAAAATGAAGGTATCATCCTCATTAACCCCTTAAATTGACAGAATAATAAGAAAGAGTACCGTTGAAAATAAATACCCGCGCTTCTGAACTCCTTCATAGAGGGCTCTGAAGGGTCATGTGACGATCGAACATTGCAGAGCTGTCATTCACACCACCAACACCTACTTTTTTGTAAAATTTCCCCAGGTAAGCTATATATCTGACCATAAAACTTAATGTAATAGAATAATGGATGTTTTGTCTCTCACATAAGCTTATTCGTATGTTCATAACCTCAGTGGGCGAGAAGGAGGAGTGGCTTAAAGTACAGGGAACGTTCAGAGGGAAGGGAAAATGTTTAGTTCATTATTTTGATGTTAAGGAAGCTTGTCAAGGCATAAATATTAAATACGATAACTTTTCTTAACGCTTAGAATACAGCAGAAAATTAGTATTTCGTTAGGGGCAGCATGGTAATAGTGTTATGAACAATACTGTGATCATACTGTGCTGGCTGCTTAACGTATTATTATGTATTAAACTCTATATATACTGTACTAAAAATGTAAACCACAGCGAGTAATGAAAACTGGAATGATTTAAGATCTTAGATTCGTATTGATAACCGACTAGGAGTCCAACAAAATCTTTTTTTTTACCTCCATTCCCAACCCTAATATTAACCCTAATTTAATTAAACGTAGATATGGTGTAACAACAATCCTTTCTTCTCTAGTAAATGTTGACCTTGTGTGTCTTGACCTTCCCATCTTACCACCATCCAAGGGTCAGTAATTAAATGCAAACCTAACCTGACCTAATTATTATAAGGCTTCACACCACCACCTCCATTTGGCGTGTGTAATAATGACATGTTCCGCCACTGTTCCCTCGACACAGGCTTGCAGTGAAGGCCAACACGATGGCGTCTACAGAGTACTGGCTCATCTCTGCCCCTGGGGATAAGACTTGTCAACAGACCTGGGAGAAGATGAACAACTTGACAGCAACTCAGAACCAGCTGTGTGTCAACCATAAATTCCACCTCCCAGATCTCAAGGTGAGAGAGAGAGAGAGAGAGAGAGAGAGAGAGAGAGAGAGAGAGAGAGAGAGAGTTTGTGAAGTAGTATTTTAATGTTTCTTTATTTTGATTTGTTTTTTATGTCAATATAATATAATAGTTTGTAATTGATTTGAATGACTGCTACATCATGTTTGTTAGTCTCTGGTACTATTAAACTGTAATTGTGTTCTGAAGGGAGTGTGTCTGTGTGTGTGTGTATGTGTGTGTGTGTGTGTGTATGTGTGTGTGTGTGTGTGTATGTGTGTGTGTTCTGAAGGGAGTGTGTTGTGTTGTGTTCTGAAGGGAGTGTGTGTGTGTTCTGAAGTGAGTGTGTGTGTGTGTGTGTGTGTGTGTGTATTCTGAAGTGAGTTTGTGTTCATGATGTGTTCTGAAGTGAGTGTGTGTGTATTCATAAGTGCGTGTGCTTCAGGTTGGAACACTGGATCAGCTGGTTGGTCTGAGTGATGACCTGACAAAGCTGGACACCTATGTGGAGGGAGTGACCCGCAAGATGGCTGGCTACCTGGGTGAGGTGCTTGAGGACCAGCGCGACAAACTGGCCGAGAACCTCCTAGCCAATCAGAGTAAGGATGGAGAAGCATGATTAGTGTAGCGGAGAAATTGATTATTGTTTAGATTATTTGCCTGTAGAAATAGTTTTATGTTTATTATTTGATATGAATGTTGATGTGCGATATTTCTTCTTTTTTTTACGTAACATATGCATTTGTTTTGTATGTATTTGTATTAGATTTTATTGAATTTTGGTTGTGTATAGGAATAGTTTTTTTATTAACTTTTTATTTTTATTTTATTTTATTTATTTATTTATTTTTTTTTTTCAATAGATGTACTCATTTATGTTTTATTGAAGTAGATCTTGGACACTTTATTTACATATACATTTTATTCATTTCTAATCCTTAAGTACATGTTATTCATTCTTAACACTCTTATTCATAATCAAACCAAACTTTACCATGATGACAATACAAGTAAAATTCTGAACCTCAAAGAAATCAAGTAAAATTCTGAACCTCAAAGAAATCAAGTAAAATTCTGAACCCCAAAGAAATCAAGTAAAATTCTGAACCTCAAAGAAATCAAGTAAAATTCTGAACCTCAAAGAAATCAAGTAAAATTCTGAACCCCAAAGAAATCAAGTAAAATTCTGAACCTCAAAGAAATCAAGTAAAATTCTGAACCTCAAAGAAATCAAGTAAAATTCTGAACCTCAAAAAATCAAGTAAAATTCTGAACCTCAAAGAAATCAAGTAAAATTCTGAACCCCAAAGAAATCAAGTAAAATTCTGAACCTCAAAGAAATCAAGTAAAATTCTGAACCCCAAAGAAATCAAGTAAAATTCTGAACCTCAAAGAAATCAAGTAAAATTCTGAACCTCAAAAAATCAAGTAAAATTCTGAACCTCAAAGAAATCAAGTAAAATTCTGAACCCTAAAGAAATCAAGTAAAATTCTGAACCTCAAAGAAATCAAGTAAAATTCTGAACCTCAAAGAAATCAAGTAAAATTCTGAGTATCAAAGAAATCAAGTAAAATTCTGACCCCCAAAAAATCAAGTAAAATTCTGAACCCCAAAGAAATCAAGTAAAATTCTGAGTATCAAAGAAATCAAGTAAAATTCTGACCCCCAAAAAATCAAGTAAAATTTTGACCCCAAAGAAAATATCAATGACCCTAACCTCACCTTCCTCCCTTACAGTGGACTTGGCAACCTACTTGACCCGCTTCCAGTGGGAGATGGCAAAGTTCCCTATCAAGCAGTCACTCCGAGGCATCGTGGACGCCATCAACAACCAGGTCACACAGATCGAGAATGACCTCAAGTCCAAGTCAACTAACTACAACAACCTCAAGTCCAACCTCGCCAACATGGAGCGGAAACAAACGTGGGTCATGAGTGTGGTGTTGTTGTTGTTGTTGTTGTTGTTGTTGTTGTAGGGAAGTAGAAAGAGTTTTGTTTTGTTTTGTGCAATTTGTGATTTATTTTCCTTTTTGATGTGGTCGTCTTCACTTAGGGAGATGGAATTGATGTGTGTGTGTGTGTGTGTGCGTGTTTTTTTGTTGCCGTAGAGAAGCAGACAAGATAAATTATTGCTGATCCTTTTCATGCATTTCTTTTCAGCTAATATTCCAAATTTAATCTATTAACACATCCATATTAAATTCACACTGAAAACTATTTTATACCATCATAGTAGAATTTCAAGGTGTTTAGCTGGCCATAGTTAACATTATATTATTTCAGCTTTCAACAGTAACACCACTTCCTCTCCCTCCCCCCCCTCTCAGTGGCAGCTTGCTCACCCGTAACATGGGAGACCTGGTGAAGAAGGAAGACTTTGTGCAGAACAGTGAATACTTGGTGACTCTGCTTGTGGTGGTGCCTAAGTAAGTAAACAGATAACAGACCCTAACCATTACCAACCATACTTAACATAGCTTTTCAATTCCAGTACTTATGTGGATTTGGTTAAGTTACACCTATAATCACCTATTTCATTTAACCTGTCATCAAATTGCTTTTTCTCTGTGTATTAGAGTGCAAAAGTATATGAGAGAACAGAAGAATTATGAGGATTAGAGTAGGCACAGAGGGAATGCAAGGACAGGAATAAATTGAAACTTCTTAGAAACAGACAGACAGATGAATAGACATAGATTAGTCCCCCTCATCACTACACCATTATGATTAAGACACCCATTTCAGGGCGTTCTACCCAGACTGGCAATCCAAGTATGAGCAGCTGGCGGACATGGTGGTGCCAAGGTCATCCCGGCTCATCTTTGAAGACAATGACCACGGCCTCTACACCGTCACCTTGTTCTCCAAGGTGGTGGACGAATATAAACTCCACGCCAGAGAGAATAAGTGAGTCTTATTTTTCAATTTTTTTCCTTTTTTTTTTTTTTTTTTTTTTTTTTTTTTGGGGGGGGGGGGGGGGGGGGGGAGGGTTGGTTTTTGGTTACCTGTGATGAATGGATGAATAATAATAATGTGTTACCTCAGCTTACTCAATGCTTAGAGAAAATGACTTACACCTTTGGTAATGAAAGGAAAAAATGTTATGTAGATTATAAAGTGTACTACATAAGACTAATATTCACTCTTGTCTTTGGTGCTTCTAGATTTGTTGTGAGAGAGTTTACATACAACGAGGAGGAGCTGACAGCAGGCAAGAATGAACTCTCCAAGCTCATCAACGACAAGAAGCGATATTTTGTAAGCTATTATTACCACCCTACACTCCATTATGACCTTGAGTGATACAGATACAGATAAGCTTTCCTCTCTTATCATTTATTTATTTATATATTGTTTTTTCTTATTATTTATCTCTTTCGTTCAGGGTCCTCTCGTGCGTTGGCTCAAGGTGAACTTCAGCGAGTGTTTCATCTGCTGGAGCCATGTCAAAGCCATCAGGGTGTTTGTGGAGTCTGTGCTGAGGTGAGACTGACACTCCATATACTCTTCTCTTGCCTCTACTTCTTATCCTGTGACTTATTACCTTTTTCCCATTGAGGACTTATACTTTCTACTCGTCAACCCTCAGGTATGGTCTGCCAGTGAACTTCCAAGCCATCCTGATCCACCCTAACAAGAAGAGCACTAAGAGGCTTCGGGACATCTTGAACCAACTGTACACCCACCTTGACTCCTCTGCCACGGGAGGTGTTGGTGAGGTAAGTGTCAACATAACTATATATTCATCTCTTTATCTTACATCTGGCAGCTTGAATATCCACATCATTATTAACTTATTCATTTCATTGTCTTTACTCCTTCCTTTCCCTTCCTTTCCACAGACCGTTGACATCCCCGGCTTGGGCTTCAACACCAGTGAATATTATCCTTATGTGTATTTCAAGATCAACACAGACATGATTGGGGACCACAGGCCATAGAGTTGTTAATTAGACTGGAGTGCCTGTCAGGTGGGTTCTTAGTGACAGAATTGTAAAGGGAGTTACTTGAAAGTTTGTTGTTGTTGTTATGGCAAGTATTCAATTTTATCAGTGTTACCATCTCTGCCGTCAACCTTTCTAGCCTCTGTGCCTAAGACGTGTGTGTAGATAGACTCAAGTCTCTACATTTTAATTGCCAAAGTTAGTTTCCTGCACAAAAAAAAGAAGAAAAAAGTGATGAAATTGCAATACTCCCATTTCTATGTACAGATGTAAAGAAAAAATTTAATCCAGGACCCTTATATATGTAGAAAGACCCAAGTGTTATGTTGTTGTTGCATGTTGTGGTGGTTGATAGTATGTGAAGCAACCGTTTAGCAGTCACATGTAGAGTAGACAAGATGATTTATACATTCCACGTACACTCTATCTTACTCTCTTTCACACTCTCTCTCTTTTACATCATCCTTCTATTTCCTAAAACTCATCAGCCTGTCACATAACTGAACGCTTTAAAAGAGAGAAAGACATCATTTATCTCATGGTTGTATGGAATGAGGAAAGGCTGCTGCTGCTACCTACTTAGACGATACTACACACATTTACCTACACACACACACACACAGACCATTCCACCTGTAAATGTGCTTCAATTGTCTTGGAAAACTTTGTGACTGCAGGTATTCAATGATCACTTGATAATGTTGGTAGTGAGGTGGTGTTAGTGGGTTGCCTTGACAGGTAGCACAAGGGAGCAGGTAGCAAGGGAGGGAGAGAGGGAAGAGGCCCCAGGCAGGAATGCATCAAGGTTTCTGATCTAACATTTGATATTGTATATTTTTGTCTAAATTAAGTAGTACTTGAGTTGCAGATAGATGATATTTATGGGTTATAATTATATAGTATATTGTCCTTGGTGTACAGAGAAGTATGTACTGCTGTGTTGTACTTACATGTGAATATATATGGTACATTACATGATAACTAGTGTGTTTTTGTCACTTAAAAGGCTTCACTCCTCCCTTTAAATGGTAGAGTTACCTTCGGAGCCTGTCAGTAGCATCAGATTCCATTCAACAAGTCAACCTTTTTTCACTTATATTATATTACCTCATGATACTGTTGCCTATGTTATCAAAACCTTATCAATCAATACCGAACAATGAGGCTGACCGATAGATACGAAGATACCACAATGAATAAAAAACATAAATAAATAAATAAAATAATGGGGGATAGGTTTTGATGTAAATTTATTAATGTTCATTCTCGTGCACTTAATGAGAAAATGTGGATATTGGGAGAGAGACATGAAAGTGGATAGATTACAAGTGGAATAAGACTCGTATAGTGTTGAGGGTGGAGTGTGAGGGCAACAGGTGTGCTAGGTGGGCGGGTGGGTGGGTGGAGGGTGGGGTGTGGGCGGGGGGAGGGTGGGGGATGTGTGGCTACCGGATGTGTGGGGGGTGGGGGGGAGACGCCTTACCTGCCGCTGCTGTTGTTTTCCCTCCTTCCTCCCTCCCTCCTCCTCCTCCTCTTCCTCCCCATCTTCATCCTCCTCTTTGCAGAATACGACTTTAGCTTTTGTGATGGTGATAGTTTCTCTCTCTCTCTCTCTCTCTCTCTCTCTCTCTCTCTCTCTCTCTCTCTCTCTCTCTCTCTCTCTCTCTCTCTCTCTCTCTCTCTAGATCGTTAAGCTGTTACCAGAGAGAGAGAGAGAGAGAGAGAGAGAGAGAGAGAGAGGGAATGAATACACAAAATAAAGATAATAAAATAGAAATAAAAAAACTAATGAAGTAAGAAAAAAAACAATTGCAATATGTAAATAATATATACGCAGCAGACATTAATGGATCTCCCCCTGCCGCTGATCCCTTCCCCTTCCCCTGTCCCTGTAAAACCCTGCGGCACCCCCCCCCCTTCCCCCACATCCTTAACCCCCCCTTGTCATGACGTCACACCCTCACAGCCAATCAGCGAACAGGAAATCAGCGACAGGAAACTAGTAATCATAGTGACTTATTTTCGCTTCTATTCGTGAGTTCCAACGAGTTTTTATTTTATTTTATATTATTAATTTAGTGTTTTCCAAGTATCGGTAATATTGTAATTAATCCGCGAATTTAGAGATAATATAGTGTGTTCTAAATCTTAAAAGAATCATGGTGGAAGGGATAAAGCTAAAGGACCGGAAACTGTGTGTACGTGTGTGTGTGTGTGTGTGTGTGTGTGTCTACTCGCGAAAATTATCCTGGGTTACGTGCTTTTGTGTTCTCCCAGCAGACTGTGTTGTATTTGTATATTTATATGTCCAGTCATGAAAGTAAGTTTTGTTCCGGGTTAAGGTTAAAGGAACGCATACTGAAAAGGTGACTGTCAGCTTGCGTATAGAAGCTTATCCTTAATATTTACGATCCTTTGTGTTATAATTTCAAACCTTCATACTTGCAATCATACACGTCAAACTTATTTAATTAACAATACACACATACGAATTAATTATTAGTCGTTTTCTATAATCTCGGGGATACATTAATATTAACATCGCAGTCTGCAAACTTGATATTTCTAGATGCGTAGAATCAGTTTAGGTCATGGAGGGGCAGAGGTCAGCTTTGGGGGCACAGGAGGGTATGAGGGGAAGGTATAATCATCACCTCAAGTCAAGGTCACCAGGTGTTCACAGGTTACAGGTAAATTATAATAAAAAAAAGAGAAAAGCCTTAGCTTACCAACGTCATCCTTGGTTTTAAGTATAATAATAGTAGTAATAAGTATTCCCTTATAAGTATGATAGACAAAAGTAGTTGTCAGGTATAAAGGATGAAGATAGAATACAGGTGTGTGTGTTTTTGCAGGTGTGTAACTTCTATATATGTATTATCGTATACATTATAGCGATATAACCTCGACTTCATTCTTCATTTTTCTCCCCCCCCCCCCCCCCTCATGTTAAAGGAATCCAATAATACATCACAGTAGAATCATAATATCGCATAATAAATCACAGTACAACATATTAGTATTAATCTACTAATATATACTCACCTCTCCTCACCTGTCTTATACAACCAATCACTGCTATTCCTTTTAAACAGCCGGTGTAGTTAAATACCTCACGCTTAGATCAGGTAACGAGGAAGCAACTGAGATGATCCTTCCGGTAGATATTGATGAAACAAGACGTGGGGAAGACGAGGAGGAGGTGGGGGGAGGGTAGGTTGTGGATGGGAAGGGTGGGGTGGTACAGGATGCTTGGGTGGGATGTGGGGGGGAGGGGGGGACACTACCTAACCACCCACTATTCTATCCCGCCCGTCAGTCGTGTCTCAGTACTCAAGGTGAACACACTTGATATCTCGTTCCCAAAGGCTCCGTGATATCACAATGACGAATGGTTTTGTTAGCGTGAGGGGTGGAGCTATGTGCGTTTAATTACGACCAAAAGGCTTCCCGTGTACATACGTAAACTTGTGTGCGTGTACGTGTTAGTGTGTGTGTGGTGATGTGTGGTGAGGGGAACCAAGAGTTAATGAGAAGCGTTTGTTAATTGTAGACGCTAAAAAGGACTATTTCGTCTCTATTTCACCATTTCTGCCTTCAGCGTCGTGCCCAGGATGGTGACAACATGTGGTGACTCTAAGCTGATGGTGAGTGAGTGTTTAATGTGTTCTTAGAGTAATGATAAGAGAAGGTAAGATTATAATGTGTTGTTTGTTGCTGGTGTGTGTTGAGTCGCGGTTTCAATGTGTCAAATAGGAGCTACAATATTTCTTAAATGTTTTATCTTTCACCTCCGGATTATTTTCAAGGATTTATAGATGGTTTAATCCGTTAAGAACCTTGTGGTATAGAAAACAAAAGAAAGATTTCATCCATTCCTTCATACGGCTGACTCTACCTCACAACTTAAAATTGGATTAAAACACACATAAATAGGATTAAAAAAGGAAAGCTAGAATTACTTAAATGCCAATACTTACAGTCAATGAAACTCAAATATATATAGTTAATAAACGTTTCAGTTCCACCTGCACGCAATATTTGATACCAACTTACACGGCATCGAAACTACTTACTTACAATAATTAGATACCTATCTAACGTCATGTTGAAATCTTACAGCGACACTTACGCTGAGAATAACGTGTTCATTAAATAGTTTCAAGTATTGAGTGAAACGCCTGATGTCTCGCTAATAATGAGACGAAGGCGTTTGGATTATGTTATTAACCTTAGTGTGATGAGATTGTGAAGCGACGTGTTAGAAGGAGAGGAAGTGGAAGTAGATAAGAAGGATTTTGTAGTAGTAGAAAGAGGATTACAAAGCATTCTACAAACAATAACATGTATTCTAATCTCTATAAAGGTGTTTGATCGCATTCTTCTGACTTAATTTACTAGTATGAGGAAAGAGATCATCAAGAAGTAAAGAAGAGAAGAGTAGGCGTATAAAACATTTAATATTAATATCTACATTGAGAAAAATATTAGTTTGAAATCTAAAACAATCTACTTCTTCCTTCCTCTCTCTTTCCCTCCCTCCCTCACTTCCTTCCTCCCTCCCACCATCACCACCACCATCACCACCCTCCTGTTTCCTTTGCTTTCCTTCCTGTACTTATTCCTTCCACTTCCTGTCCCTTTCTTACCTGTATTTGAGCGGCTCCACAGGTGTCTTCCTCTCCCATTAAGAAAGAAAGGAAAAGGGAAGATAAGGCAATAACGCTACCTTATGAAACGGAAAAAACGATTCATTAGCATTTGAAATTAGTATATACGGGTACAAGGGGATACGAATATACAACTTTATAAATTCGTCACATTTTTTTGTTCTTTTAGCTTACTGGTGGTGGTGGTGGTGGTGATGGTGTAGTACTAAAAAACAACACCTTATATTGATGAGTGATAAGCGTCAGTGTATAAGTATAGCATTAATATTGTTCGTTTATGTCCAGATGATGTGCTTATGTGCGTGTGTGGAATGCGTAAGTTAGAAGGATGAGGGTAGCTGGAGGTAAAGCGCACACACACACACACACACACACACACACACACACACACACACACACACACACACACACACACACACACACACACACACCTCTTTTCTACTTTTTTTTCCTTTCTTGCCAAAAAACGATTCCAGGACAAGGTTGCAAAGTTATTTTCTGTCCGTTGCACACACACACACACACACACACACACACACACACACACACACACACACACACACACACACACACACACACACACACAACCACGCAAGCATACAGTTCAGTAAAAAAAAAAAAGTGAATACAAAAAATATAGAGAAAGATTACACATAGAAAGAATTTATTTATCTATTTGTGTATTTTGTATATATTCATTTCATCTTTATTTTGAATCGCAAAAAAACTTGTAAATACATAAAACAAGCGAGGAATTTCAAACTATCAACCGCACCTTTCATTATTTTTATCAGTATTACTATTCGCACCATGTATTCACCTCCATTTACGCTAATACTCCATGTAAAATATAAATAAACAATCAAGAGAAGCCTATAAAAGGAAATGAAATTGATGAGGTGCTAGGCTGTTAGGATTGGTATTGTCGTCACCCTCCCACTCACTCCCTCTCATCGGCTTGCAAGGAGTGTCAACAGTGGGCCTCCTCTGACTACCAATGTGTGTGTGCTTGGTGTGGGCGTCTGAGTGTAAGTACTTGACGTGGGCGTGTGCATATAGAGGCGTCCGTTTATGTCCGTGGGAAGGCGCAAAGCTGTTTTTCTTTTGTTTTTGCCTTCGTTCTGTATTCCTTTCTTGTCTTTCCCTTTATAAATCATTTGTAGGAGAGAGAGAGAGAGAGAGAGAGAGAGAGAGAGAGAGAGAGAGAGAGAGAGAGAGAGAGAGAGAGAGAGAGAGAGAGAGAGAGAGAGAGAGAGAGAGAGAGAGAGAGAGAGAGAGAGAGAGAGAGAGAGAGAGAGAGAGAGAGAGAGAGAGAGAGAGAGAGAGAGAGAGAGAGAGAGAGAGAGCATAAATTCCTGACACGCTCACTTTTTTGTTTCTATACATTCTAACCGATCTTAACTTATTTCACATACATTTCAATCTATCCAACTAAATATATTTCAAATCTCAACGAACTTTATATTCCTTTAACAAACCTCTATATATTTGAACTCGAGTAAGCCTTTCCTTTATCTTTCCCTTTATCATCTTATATTCTAACCGGTTGGAGTTTCACGTCCCGCCGGTCAGCCTTCCCCTCGCCTTATACACCGCAGAAGGAGGCGAGGGTGGTGGTGGTGGTGGTGGTGGTGGTGTCCTGCCCCCTTGGCCCTACGCTCTCAGTTCCCACCAGACAGGTCTCGTCCTTCCGTGGGCGCGGATGTGATGGTCTGGACACGAGGACTTGCGTGAGAGCCAGTCCTCGGCAGCCCTCTCACCCCAGCCCTGTGTGTGTGTGTGTGTGTGTGTGTGTGTGTGTGTGTGTGTGTACAGTGATGCGTAGCTCCAAGTATTCAGTCACATATATATTATCATGATTCATTTTCTATTAATTTTCTTCGTTCATTATTTATGCATTAACTTTATCCTCCTTCCCACCCTGATCACCACAGGTATGCTACGGACACGTGACTCCTACACCCACACCACACAATAAAACCCACACCTTCATGCACCTTAAATCAGACAAGGGCGGCGATGCTTCACACGCCCCCCGTCAACCCACGACGCAGTGCCACCAACTATATCATTAAAGCAACCGTTTGCAGACTTTCACGAGTGCTGGCGTGTGTCAAGACCACCCGGCGTGTTCGGTGTGTTAAGAGGCGTAGTTGAGGCGTCACTGGGTGTAGGGGGAGGGTGTAGAGTGTAGGGGGAGGGTGTAGGGTGTGTGGGAGGGCATCCTCGGTACTCGACGGGCACGACTTGAGCCCCTGAAGCTGTGAGGAAGTTGACAGTAAACAGAGTAGGTCGAGTCTCCCCCTAAGGCAACCTGAAGATTGGCTGGTGATGTTTAACTTGACTCGTTTTCGTGACATCCCGTCTGTGTGATACTCAGTGACCTTCTTGGCATCGTGTAGTGGTATGACCGGGTGTGGTGTACTAATACCGTAGTCACCCCCAAGCAAACTAGTGACAGATGCCCTCAATATTGACACATTCACTCAACAGGCTTCCCAGTGAACGCTTTGCAAACCACTGAGACTGCCGGGGAATGAGTGAAGCAACAAAAGCAACAAGTAAGAGTGAGTAGTTAGCATTCCCTAAAAACACACCTAACATTACCATTACTAACAGCGAGAGTGAGTGTTGTGGTGGTGGCGGTGGTGGTCGCGGTACCGAAACCACAGCCTGGAAACCGAAGCGAGGGAAGGATGCGGGAGGTGAACTTTTTGCAAACCTGTGAAATTCCATGAAGTTACCTCCACTTTTTACCGTGAGTGAGCCAGTGACGATATCGCTTTTGTTTGTAAGCATTGGCAGCGTAGAGGAGGAGGAGGAGGAGGAGGAGGAGGAGGAAAAGGAGGAGGAGGAGGAGGAGGAGGAGGAGGAGGAGGAGGAGGACAGGAAGAGGAAAATGAGAATAAAAAGTAGCAGGAAGTATCGTAGTGGGACCAGAGCAGGACGAGAAAAAGTATACAGTAACTTTCTCCACATTACCAGAAAGGTTTAGAATTACTACATAAACAACTACCAGATTGAATTTCCTCTTAATACTCGCTAACAAACGGTACTTTATTAAGCGAGGTCAATGATATACTGGGGCAAGCTTGTATCTCCCTCTCCACGTAACCTCCATTCATACCTGACCTTGTTATGGAGAGAAAGAAAGACTCGCACGCACACACACACACACACACAGACACACACACACACACACACACACACATACACACACACACACACACACACACACACACACACACACACACACACACACACACACACACACACACACACACACACACACACACACACACACACACACACACACACACATACACACATGAAAAAATTATAAAAAAGAAAACTCACTGGCTTTCCCTACGAGTTGAGTGAGCGCTCCCATCACCACTACCTCCTCCTCCTCCTCCTGGACTGGCGCTCCCGGGGGCATAGGACCGGTTGGGTGACGCCTCCATTTGGCAGAGCACTTGGAGTATTCCTGCACTAGGTTTTAATTATGTCCGCTCCCTCAAGGCTTGGATGTGCTGAAGAAGGTCTGGGAACGCCGCGCAAACTCGATGGAAGGTTCTTACCACTATTACTATTGTTCTTTGTGGCGATGATGTTTGTAAGGAGTGTAAGGGAAGGGGAAATATAGTGGTAGGGAGTGTTTGATGGTGAGGAGAATGAGGAAGAGTATACAGGAACAGGAGGAGGAAGGAGAAGTGTGGTGAAGTGTCTCCGTTAGTGAGCGTGTGAGACTCTTGACTTGATGCACCTGGTGCTGTGACCTTTAAATGCTTGATCGTTATTGGCGTGAGATAAAGGTGTGTTGGCCCAACACACACACACACACACACACACACACACACACACACACACACACACACACACACACACACACACACACACACACACACACACACATGACCCAACACTGTTGGGTCATGTGTGTGTGTGTGTGTGTGTGTGTGTGTGTGTGTGTGTGTGTGTGTGTGTGTGTGTGTGTGTGTGTGTGTGAGGGCCAGTAAATCTTGGGCAGCCTGAGGGAGTCTTATCTTACTAACACAACTTCCGTCTTCTTCTCCCTCAGAACCCGCTATGCTGAAACACGCCAGCCCCCTCAGGTCCTCCCCGGGCCAGCCTCAGTCCCAGCCCCGCGCCACACCAGACCAGGACACCCCTTCAGCGGACCACCTCGCCCTCCGAGACTCATACAGTGAGCGAGGCGTAGACTGTGACAGCCTGGTGGTGCCTGCATCCTTTGCGCAGGCCGAGAAGGCGGCAGGATACCAGGTGGGGACGTGGTCGGGAGTGTCACAGGCGAGTGTGCGGCGAGGACTGTCCTTCACGTCCCGCCGCGCCCCTGACGCCGTGTCCTTCAGGTCGGTGCGGAGTGAGGGTCTGCCCATCGTCCCGCCGCCACCCTCAGGGCCACCTTCAAGCTCCAGTATGACCAATGTATCCGCCCTCAAGAGGGAGGAGGCGGGGCGGCCCTGTGAGCCGGGCATTCAATACTTCAAGGGCGAGATGCCGAGCCTGAAGAGTCTCCTGCGGCTTCCCGGTGTGCGCGGTCACGCCAGGGTCATCGAGGTCACCAAGGACGGGGTGCTGCTCTCCCCGGAGACACTCAGCCTCAACTCCGCCGACAGCTTCTTCTCCGCCAACAGCGGCAGAACGTCCTCCAGAAGCTGGTCCTCCAACACCTCCTCCAACTCGAGCGGCACCAACGCCTCCTCAGGCTCCAACTCCTCCACCTCGGAGCCTGCCTCGGTGAGTACATCCAACCCTCGGTAGTGGTGGTGGTGGTGGTGATGGTGGTGGTGGTGGGTGAGCCGCCTGACGGGGCGCCGCAGGGTTTTCATGTTCGTGAATGCATTTACTTAACCACACACTTGCAGAGTATGCGGGCGGGGAAAGGGTGAGTGTTCGGTGTTACAGTGGAAGGCTCGCGTGGGGACACATTCACTTCCTTGTCCAGCACCGTTGTGGCGTGACCGGTGCTGATGACGGGGGGAGGGGAGGGGAAGGGAGGGAGGAGATCTGGGGATAACGAAGGATATATACTCAAGGAAGAATAAGTGACGGTTGTGCATGGGTGTGTTCGAGGCTGCACGCCCTGTGTGTGTGTGTGTGTGTGTGTGTGTGTGTGTGTGTGTGTGTGTGTGTGTGTGTGTGTGTGTGTGTGTGTCACCACCTGCCGCGTCAACACACATCAGGGAGTCTTGTGCAACACTTGAATCTGTCTGTTAGTCATTGATAGCAAGATGGCGACTCTTGCACCACTTTGACCCAACTGCCAATCCACTGCGGAGGAGGAGGAGGAGGAGGAGGAGGAGGAGGAAGAAGAGGTAGTGGAGGTGGTGGAGGTGGTGGAATCATACCTGCCTCCACCACCAGCTGCCACACTTCCGGTCTCCACTCACCTTTGAACTGGTGTTGAAGGTCAATAAACCACTCACCAGGGAGGTCATTTAGAGTGCGTGGTGGGGGGAGGGGGTGGAGGGAGGAGCCGCCTTGGGCACGTCTGTCTGTCTGTGTGTGTGTGTGTGTGTGTGTGTGTGTGTGTGTGTGTGTGTGTGTGTGTGTGTGTGTGTGTGTGTGTGTGTGTGTGTGTGTGTCAGCCGGAGGGAGTTTTGTGGTGAGGCCTCCGTGACCCAGAGTTTTTAGCGGGGTGAGTCCTGGTGTTGTGGGTGGTGGGTGGTGATGACTGAGGAGGAGGAGGAGGAGGAGGAGGAGGAGGAGGAGGATGGGAAGAATTCTTTGTGGATGTTGTTGTCAAGGTGAACCATTGGAAAACACGTATTATTATTATTATCATCATCATCATCATCATCATCATCATC
>JAXIVD010001856.1:0-37500 GCA_036785275.1 Cancer borealis | reverse complement strand
CCCCGCCCATCACATCCAAACCGCACCTCTCTCTCACCACGCCCAACACCCACAACCAGCTCCACCCACACAACCCAACCCACCTTACAAGCCCGCCCACAACCACCAGCCTGCCCCGCCCACACAACCCAACCCGCCCTTCAACCCCGCCCACAACCACCAGCCTGTGTCATCCACACAAGGAGCCCCGAAGCCCGCTCACTACCAGCAGCCTGTCCCGCCCACACAACCCAACCCGCCTTACAAGCCCGCCCACAACCACCAGCCCACCCCGCTCACACAACCCAACCCGCCTTACAAGCCCGCCCACAACCACCAGCCCACCCCGCCCACACAACCCAACCCGTCCTTCAACCACGCCCACAACCACCAGCCTGTCCCAGCCACACAACCCAATCCGCCTTACAAGTCCGCCCACAACCACCAGCCTGTCCCGCCCACACAACCGAACCCGCCTTACAAGCCCGCCCACAACCACCAGCCTGTCCCAGCTACACAACCGAACTCGCCTTACAAGCCCGCCCACAACCACCAGCCTGTTTCACCCACACAAGGAGCTCCTAAGCCCGCCCACTATCAGCAGCCTGCCCCGCCCACACAAGGAGCTCCTAAGCCCGCCCACTATCAGCAGCCTGCCCCGCCCACACAAGCAGCTCCTCCCCCCCGCCTCACACTGCTGGAGGGCGCCGTCATAGACTGTACTGATGTGACGCCCAGAATGACTGCTATCAACAAGACACAACCAACCACAGTCACAGCCTCCGTCGCCCACTCCGTCACCCACTCCGTCACTCCCTCCGTCACCGCCTCCGTCACCGCCTCCGTCATCGCCAAGCCTGAAGTCTTCCCCGCCCACCTACCGCCGGCCCACACCACCCACCGCCCTCCAACATCCAACGGCGCCCATGGTCCCCCACCCACTAAGCGACCCCCAATGTCCACCACCCATGTATCTACACTCCCCGCCGACTCCCACACGCCCACCCCTTACACCCACACCAGGGACTCTGCCACCAACACGGAGGTCAAAGTAGTGTCCAATAACAGTACACAAACAGTACTTCCAAGGAAGGTCATGACACACCCACCCATCACCCCCAACCACCTCCCTACTGCCACACCTCCACCTTCCTCCACCCACAACCTCCTCCCACCTGACTGCCCACCACCACCACCACCACCGCCCACAGAGGAGACAGAGCGTCTCCCACCACCCAGTAGGACTCTTGGGGCCATAGCTGCCTTCCTTCCCTATCAGCAGAATGGGAGCAGCGCCCCCTCTAAGCTGCAGGAGGAAAGGGAGGCCGCAGGGGCTCAGGGCGTCGGGATGAGAGGGGATCCTGCGGTGAAATCCTCTGAAGGACATCACACACACCTTCATCCTTCATCTGTTGTCTCCTCCACTTCCTCCTCCTCCTCCAGATCATATCCTTCGTCCTCCCTCCCAAGTACCATATTCTCATCCTGCAACTCCTCCTCCTCATCCACTACCACCACCGCCACCGCCACCGCCACCGCCACCACCACCACCACCACTACGAAGCCTGACACGTGTAAACACAACTGTCAACACTGTTTCTATATCTGACGGTAACTGCGGCGTGCATGGCGATATTAAGACTGTATGTACGTGTACGTGTACGTGTTGTGTGCTCGTGCCGTGTGTGTATATATGCTATGGCGCCGCTTGAATACTGGCACACCAAGGACCTCACCTTTGTCAACTCCCTTAACAAGCGAAGTGGAAGTAGGAAATGATATGGAAGCTTCCTTTATGTACAGTGTAATGGTGAAGGGCGGACATGTATATATAGTGGACTTGTTAGCGTCTGAAAACCCTTCATTCTGTACAGTGTAACGGCACAAGGAACGATTTGATGTACAGTGACTTGATACAGTGCTCTGATGTCATCAAAGTGTAATAATGTTTTGCCGGTGATTGAACACTATAACATTTTTTTCCCAAAGTGTTTAACTCATCCACAAGGACCATTCAATTGTAAATAAAGAACTTAGTAGAAGCCACTCTGCTAGGGTGGAACCAAGCTCAGAGGCGTAGCACCAGGGTAGTGGTATCAAATTGCCTGTTTAGCCACCAAAAGAATAACCACCATTAGTGTATGAGCGGCAAGTAGTTACAATACTGCTGGGCCTCCATCAGCATACCCTAATGATGAAAGTTAATGAGCAAACCCCATTGGCTGTAACACACAGTTCTCAAGACCCTATGGCATGACGCACGTTGAGCTGGTGACCTTAGAGTACTTTGAAGGCCTTGTGTGTCCCTGCTGTTCTTGTTGAGGCTCGAACCTAGCTACCAGATCACTCTTGAAGCTTTATCTTATAACCAAATATATTTTTGTGGAAAGAAATAGTAGATAAGATAATCTTGTAGAATCGCAATAAAAGGTTTGTTTATTCTGGGTTTTATTTTTGTTATATTGTGTTGTGTTCCATACCGTTACTTTATTGTTACAAGGAATTTTAAGACACTATATAGGTTAAGGTAGGAAATATTAGATTTGATAATAAAAAGAGTTGAAATCAGGGAGGTGGAGGTGGAGGTTGGGGGGGTGGTAGGGCCACCCAAAACGTTTACCCTTAGGTACAGTCTTCCATATCGTTATTTTATTATTACAAGGATGAAACTATATTTTTCTGATACATTTTGATACATATTTTGTCCTAATCTGTCTTTTATTCTTTTTATAATTTTGCAAATCACATTTTCACAGCGGAAGGGAGGTTAAGAAAAATAAATAAAAGAACGAGTGAATTCCAATAAAAGCACAAATGTCAGAATAACTTAAAACACATCAAAATATATAAGAAAAGAATGGAAAACATCACTAAAAT
The DNA here is from genome assembly GCA_036785275.1 of Cancer borealis. Classification (NCBI taxonomy): domain Eukaryota; kingdom Metazoa; phylum Arthropoda; class Malacostraca; order Decapoda; family Cancridae; genus Cancer; species Cancer borealis. The sequence goes on along the minus strand of JAXIVD010001856.1, from coordinate 34,644 downwards.
TCCCAAATGATTGGAACATTACAAGGTAGGGACGGTCAAAGTATGGGATTTCTGGTAATCGCGGGTACGGGTACCCGTCCCGGCCAACCCAGGATACCCGGGTAGGTCCCGGGTCGGGTTGGTACCGCATACCCCATTTGGCGGGGGGGGTGTTGGGAAGTGAAAAAAGACATCAACAAAGCTGAGCTAAGGAGTAATTACTTCAAAGGTCACTATGAATAGGCTCAAAGTGTGGTGATATAGGCCTATTTAACGCTCCACATTTTACCGTCACCTTAATTTTCTTTTCGCGTTACTGACGATGATGATTTTGTTGTCGTGATTCTTTATTTTTAACGAAATTATTTCTAACCTTTCATTATAGATTATACATTATTAATATTATTAAACTTTTTTCACTTTATTATCATGTTAAATAGAGATCGATTTTCGGATAAGAAATTGTAATAATCAGGGTACATAGGATACCGATTTTTGAGATTAAAATGTTAAAAAATAAGAATGTTGAGTAATTAATTAATACACATATATTTAATGGTTCTAATGTTTGTGAAAAGTTAGAAGGAGGAGAAGGAGGAGGAGGAAGAAATAAGAAGAAGAGGAAGAGGCTGGTGTGAGTTCCTCTTAGCAAATGACAATTTTCAGTTACAAATCTCACAAAAATAAGTCTATAGAGGTTCTACTGCATGAGAAACACGATTATGGACTCAATTTTATGATTACTATAATATCAACCCGTAAAGAGTAGTAGTTATAATACTATTGTGTTGAAAGATTCGTCCCTGGCCACACGCCTACAAAATAGTACAAAAGTGAAGATAGTCCATTGAGAGAAGGAAGGCGGGAGTCATACAGACAGACATAAGCGGAAGGAATTTCACGTTATTTCTCCAGGATGTCGAGCGTGGAGAGGCTTTACACGTTATACAATGCAATAGACGATGCTAAAGGCAAAGCAGGAGAGGTAAGGACAGGCAACACACCTTAATTATCAGTATATTGACAGCATGGAAATGACGGCGTCTTATCGATTAATTTTAGCGTAATTTCCTCATTTCTCGATTATTTCTTAAGTTTGTAGAATAATGAATAATATTATGCACTCAAGGGAGTATTGTTTACTATTACTACTATTATTACTTTTCTCACTTATTATTGCATTTTTTTCAGTTCTGCATTTATTTTTTTCCTTCCTATTAGAATATATATATTTTTTTTTTTTAAGGCTGTTCTCTACCCTTAACCTTATTACCTGTTTATTATAGTGTTCAGGATAGCTAATGGTGATTATGTATAGTATAATTACCCAGTAAGGTAATTAGTACACGTACCTACGTATGTATGGTGGCATTATTCTGGGTATTACTTAGTTATCCGACATCCTGCACATTATGTATATTTAATCATTCCATTATGTAGTTTTCATAATTCTTAGTGTTTTGAAGGTTGAGTTAGCTCGGCAGATGAAAAGTTATTGTAATGGTGTACTTTAATGTATGTGAGATCGCGTGACCACCTTCCCTTCTGTCATACGTAGTGTAGAAAACGGAGATTGGTTGTTGAAGGTCAGGTCAGCTCAGGTTACAAAAGGTCAAGTCGGGTTAATTTATAAATATATATAAAAACGGGTTTGTTGGGTACAGTGCTCCTTCCAATTTTGCGGGCTTGAGATATTCCAATTTTGTGGTACAGTAAAATGGTCATTTAAATTAATTTTCTTATGGATAATAATAATGTTTATATTTTCCTGTATTTTTCTATATTGTAGGATGTATAATTACATATATTTATGTACAAACAATGGCAAAAATATGACTAAAATTACCATAAGGTTAATAGTTCCAATTTTGCGGCCTGCAATGTCGACCAATTTACCTCAAAATTGGAGGGAGCACTGTGTATGATTCTGTATTTTTTACCTAAATATCTTAACATTAGGTATGGTATTTTTTTTCAGTGCTTAGAAATATGGCAGTCGTACCGCATTGTCATCCGCTATTCCTATGGCCTGTGCCTTATTATTTACCTGGTAAAACATCTTTAAAGTTAGGTTTGGTTTGGTTCGGTTAGGTTCAGTTATATAAGCTTTTTACCCAAAAGTTAGGCATATGCTGTATCTATAACCAAGCACTATGAGGATATGGCTTACGTTAGGTTATGGTTAGATTAGGTTTGGTTCGGTTATATAAGCTTTTTATATTTTATTACCCAAAAGTTAGGCACGTGCCGTATCTATAACTGAGCACTATGAGGATATGGCTGCTGTACCTGTAAGCTGTGCCTATTTTTTTTTTTTTTTTTTTTTTTTTGTCCTGAGTCTTAAGGAATCAAATTAGTTTTCCATTAGCCACAGCACAACACCTTTACAATGTTGTATTATAGTTATTATTATTATTTAGCCAATTTTCCAATTATGTGGTACAACAGATGTCCTCTCTCTCTACCCCATAACCCATCCCCTATCCCCCCAAGCATGAGTTAAATTACTTTTCCCCTCATCTGGTCACTGTTTCCCCAGCATGAGGCAGAGTTCCTGGAGATCCTTGGAGGGGCGAAGGGAGGGCCTGGGGAGAGGAGACTCACATCCCAGTTCATTGCACGTTTCTTCAAGTACTTCCCCAACCTCCAGGAGCAGGCCCTCAACTGTCTCTTTGACCTCTGTGAAGACGAGGATGTGGCCGTGAGTACCAACGCAACAATCAGGGAATGTGGAAAATGAAAAAAATATATATATATATATTACATGTTTTTTTTAAAGTATTGCACCTGTTAGTGAAAATTTATTATAAGAGTTTATAAATGCAATGCGTGGTTGAGTGGAGATTCAACAAGATGGGGAATATTACTACTATACGAGTACTACTAATACACACACACACACGCACACACTAATGCTTTTATCACACACATAGATTCGCAAGCAGGCCACCAAGGACCTTCCAACACTTTGCAAGGGGAGGATTGAGCTGGTGCCCAAGGTGGCAGACATCCTGGCACAGCTGCAGCAGGTGGAGGACCAGGTGGAGCTGTCAACAGTCCACAACTCCCTGGTCGCCCTCATGAAGACCGATGCCAAAGGTGCGCACATTTCAACAGTCAAAGAGTCATTTTTTATATTACCGTTTACTTTTCCTTGCTCAAGATTCTCATTTGTTTTTATTTGGTCAGTCTTATCTTAGTTTTTGCAGAGTTTTCTACTTCTCTCTCTGAAGGATGGAACTCTATAATCTTGTCTTAATTAAAAACCCATAATTTTTTATCTGTGTGGATGTTTTGATGCAGTTGTGATCTGTGTTTCCCTTGCAGGCACCTTGACGGGACTGTTCTACCAGATCCAACACAGTGAGGATGAGCTGGTGCGTGAGCGTTGCATTCGTTTTGTGCACGCCAAACTACGCTCTCTCGGCTCACAGATTTTCACGCCCGAGGTGGAGGCCCTGATTCTCGCCGAGGCTAAGAAAGTCCTACAGGTAATACACAAAAACTAATTAAGTGTCTCTCATACTATGGAAGAAATTATGAAAAACTTACCTAATCTATGTCTGGAATTAGTGAGGCTTTGTTGAGGTGATACAGTTAATATTTTATGTATTTATTTAGGCAGCATCATCTGAGGACGAATTCACCTTAATGATGGGAATCCTACGTGACCTCAAGACATGCCAGTCAGTGAAGGGGTACCAGCAGCTTGTTGACCTGGTGACGGAGCAAGTGGATTTGACCCGAGCTTTGGACCCAGCTGACCTTGAGAGTGTGCAGCGCCTAACCTCCTGCACCAAGCAAGCCCTCCCTTACTTCTCGGTACTTGCCTCTGTGTGGTGTTCCTTGTTACTAATATCTGGAGGTGACGTTAATTATAGAAGAGATTGACATTTTATTTTATTCTGTGCTATCCCTTCTTCTTCTTCTTCTTCTTCTTCTTCTTTTCAACATTAAAAGGGCACTGGCCAAGGGAAAAATAAATGAAGTATAAAAATAAATCCCGCTTTGAAGAGAGACTCAGGCTTTGGAGACAATTTGTGCAAGAGCAGTTAGCAGGAAATAATGTTACGTAAGTCAAGGAGTTATTTATAAGCTCCAGAATTCCAGGTTTAGTTAAGTCTCCTCTGATGTCTGATACTTTAAACAGATAGCCATGGTAGAAGAGCACACTTGCATCTGTCTGTACACCTCATCTTATCTTATCCTTTCTCCCTCCCTCCCTGCAGTCCCAGGTGCGATCAACAGTGTTCGTGGAATACATGTGGAAGGAGGTGCTGCCTGTGCTGGAGCAGATCGAAACCACACTGTCTGAAGGAGGCTCACAGGGCACCAACATCCTGGACGTGCTCAAGATCATTGCCGAGTTGGTGCCTCACGCCGGGAACATTGAGGATGTGGCCGGGAAGGTGATGGTGATCTTTGAGAAGCTGCTGGTGAGTCTAGAGGGAAGGTTAGGTTAGGTTGTGATGATATAAATATCTACTAAACACAATGGAATATACAGTAGGGTAATCTAACCTCTCATAAGGAGTAGAAAATAGAGTTAAGGATGACAGAATACCATTAGCACTTCTATAGGGAATCTGATAGGCTGTTAGAGGGGTAGAAAGGGTACTAGAAACTTTATTGAACCATGTGTGTGTGTGTGTGTTTGCAGGAAGTAATGCCTCTGCCACCTGAGGGAGATGCAGCTACCGAGGCTCTGGAGGGTGGAGTGAGTCTGGAGTTCTCCCGGGTGGAGTGTCTGCTGTTCACCTTCCACCAGCTGGCCAAACATCAGCCAGAATTCCTCAGTAATGATCAGGACAGACTCAAGGACTTCAGAATCAGGTCAGGAGGAGAGATTGTTTGTCTTGGTGTTGTGTGGTGTATGTTATGTAATGGAAAATATTTGTGATTGTTGTTTTAGTGATGAGAATATTAATCAATTCCATTCATATTATCTCCACTCAGGCTGCAGTACTTTGCTCGGGTGTCACAAGCGTATCAGAAGCGACTAAGGGAAGCCATTGCCAATAAGACTGGAGAGGAACTGAAGACGGAAGAGAACAAGATCAAACTCATTGCCCTCAAGACCACCGCCAACATCAACGTGCTCATCAAGGACCTGTTCCACCAGCCGCCTTCCTATAAGGTACACTCTCTTCCTCCTATGTTCTTTTTATTTTATTTTATTTTATTTTTTATTTTTTTATTTTTCTTGTCCTTGTACTTTCTCTCTCTCTCTCTCTTATACTCCAACACTCCCTTTATATTTTAGTTACTGTTGAGGAGGAGGACAAATAACTGAGTGTAACCTTGCTCATTCTGGGAAGTTACAATACCACCAACAATAACAATAACTAATTAGACTAAACCTTCTCCCCCCCCCCAGGCCACCATCTCACTGTCTTGGAAGCCGGCCTCATCAGGGGGTAAAGCTGTGTCAAATGGCACAGAGAAGCGCCACCCACCCATCACCTTTGACGCCAGCCCAGCCAAGAGCCAGAAGGTGGACAGGCAGATCTATGCACCACCAAGAGACAAGTACAGCCATCGTGCAGGACAGTACTGTAAGTCTAGTATGGGTTGCAATGATTTAATTTTCTTTCAGCTCTTTTCTTCCTGTTTATATGTGTTGTATTGTTTATTCTATTCCTTATTATTATGTGTTGTTTGAATATGCATAGAATAAAGACTAAGAGAATTCTGCCTCAACACAGCTGGAGGAGGAGGAGGAGGAAACTTCCGAGGCAGAGGCCGTGGTCGAGGACGAGGTTATGGCTACATCCCTGGCCGAGGCTCATCCTACAGAGGGGGCTTCAGGGGCAGACGGGGGGGCTTCAGGGGCTACTGAGTGACCTGGATAGCTGACCCCTGATCTGACCCAAGGCACACATGGGAGGGGAACAGTGTGTAGATAGTGTGGTGAAGAGTGCCAGGTGTTGGGTGTGACGTTAGCCCGGCACCCTCCTGGCACCCAAGGCATCAAGGAGAGGCAAGATCAAGGAAGTGTTTGCATTCTTTTAACAATTTTATTTTAAGTTAGCCTTGTAGTTGGGGCTAAAAGAATACTACCACGGTATTCCCTGCTGCGAATTGTAAAAGGTGACAAAAAGGGCCACAGTGAAAGGTCTGACAAGCCCCTTCTCTATTCTCTTCTATTGAAAGGCAAGGCACATAAGGGGAGGGGAGGGTAGAGTCTCCCTCCACCCTGCATGCCTTGTCTTGGCTATCATCTTTTAATGGGATCAGAGCCAGGTATATGGATAACTAGACTTAAGATAAAAACACACTGCTCACCCTGCACACACTATCAGGTTATTAGAGAGAACTAGTGTGGACATTTTGGAATTTTTAAAGCAGTGTGATCAATGGAGGAGTTTAGTTGAACTCTCAATGTGGTGGGAGTGTTTGCTTCCTTGAACTTTTGGTCTCCATTAAATTTGTGCAAAAGATCAAAAATTGCAGCGGATGAAAATTATTATATTAATCAAAGTATTTGTCAGTAATTTGTATCCAAGGGACCATATTCTTAAAAAACAAAAACTAATACACTGACTTCCTATAACTATATATTACTTTATACTATATTTCTTTATTATTCTCGACTCCAATGGATTACTAATACTGGAATGGTTGGTGGCCTTGAGTTAGTGTTATGTTGATGGAAGGTTGTTGTTTAGTAAGATCAGTGATAGCACTACAAGGCAAGAGACTCCAGATGTTGCACTAATGCCAAATAATATAGATGATTGTTTTAGTGATTAAGTGGTCCAGCTTTTTTTGATGTTTTATATCTGCAGTATGTGGTTGTGAGGCCATCGTTTTGATTTGTTCTTAGCAAGTATACATTATTTATTGTGTGACCCTCAAGCTTTTACTTCAACTCAAGTAATCAAGTAGGAAGCTGATAATGCAAAAAAGACCCTCCTTCAAAATCACACTCAATGTCACATCCTGGAACACCACAAAGAACAAGACAGCAAGACAACCTGCAAGAATGATTAAGAATTATCATCCCATCACCGTACTCTTCTTCCTCTCCTACTACCACTACTACTACTACTACTACTCCCTCGATGCAAGAAGATCTCCACATGGAAACAAGGTTACTACCACCTCCACCCCACGTGGTCACAGCCAAGTTAGACACCTGTACCTCAACCTTCAGTGCAATATCACATCCAGTACACACAAGAAATCTCATCACATAGTTAATTCCTGTATGTACTTTGGTTGCAGGCGTGGTGAAGGTCGGCTTGGTGGGAGGGATGCAGAGCTGGCCTCCGTCACCTTCTTGTACTAAATATTACTTTTATTGATGTGTTTCAGGGTGGATGGATGAGCCGATGTTGCTGAGCTGCTTCATAAAACACACTGTCTCCTGTACTGATACGATATTGGTGACTGTATTCCTGTTTTTTGCACCTTCCATTTTCTCTATTGTCATGGTGGATAGAATGAACACTCTAGGATTAATAATGACCTTTTCTCCCAAAGTATATAGCTTGCTGGTGTGAGGCTGTTGGTGAGTGAGTACCTCTGACACACTCTCATGAACACTATTATCTGTCATGGATCTATATCTGACACCTATATTTCTATCTATTGGCTGATACCTTATTATCTCCACCTCTCCCTGTCCACACATTCCCTCATTACTTGTTCAATCCTGTCTCCTCTATCAGCATTTCTTTCATGCATGTACTCTTTTACCCTATCCTATCTTACAACTGACCTTCCTCTCTCCTAGAACACTCAAATTCACCCACCATGCATTTCATCCTTGAATATTTTAATCGTCTCGTTCTCCTTTCTTCCCTTTCTCTCATGTACTCTACACTGTCATCCCATACTACTGATGCCTTTACATTCAGAGCTTCACTTGCCCGGCAGCTGTGAGGAAGACTGTGCAGCTTATAAACTTATGCAATTGTTCCTTTTATATTCTTATACTTCACACAAATATATGCCTTTTTTTGGTGGGGAGGGGCAGGGAGTGACTCTGGACTGTATGATAGGATTCACTATATTGTTCACTAGCTTGTGTTCATAATTTATTGTCATAGTCTTGTGTCTACCTCTGCCTTTCCTTACTTAGTTCCCGTGCACAATTGTGATGGCAATGTACTCTGACACTCACAAAAATAATAACTTTATAACCAGTCCCTTTAGGTCCTTGTACAGAAGAGGTATATGACCGCTAACCCGAGCTGCTCTCACTGCTATGACATCACCAACTTTCACTCTTAAACATATCTATAACTCCCATTTCCAGAAGAGTGACCAGGGTGTTGCCGCTGCCTGGTGTCGGCGTGTGGTGCCTTGTAAGAGTAATAATGTGCTCATCCTTCTGACTTCCAGGTATTATCAGAGGCTGTCTGTCTGCAGGAAGTGATGGCTATGCGACATTTCTCTCGTATGATCAATGATACTTTGTTTACTGATGTGTGTGTATGTGTTGACTTTCGCTGATGTGGGAATGTTATTACTGGTGGTATAGGAAAAATTCTGCTTCTTTCTGGGGAGTAACATCTTTTTTTTTTTAACTTACACAGTCAATGACATTTTATATAATTTTATTTTTCACTGCTGGGTTTGATTTTGCAAAGTTTCCAGCATCAAACACTATTTAAGGTTAGGTACTGTAGCTACCTGAGAGACTCTCGAAATACCTACCTAGTGCAAAATGTTGTGTTTATATTACATTTGTGAAATAAAAAGTCAAAATAGTACTGAAATTGCCCTTTTTTTACCCGATTCCCTTTGAAACTTGTAATATGTAGAGTTCAATCCTTAGTGAATTATGTTTTTATTTTGAGACATTGAAGTTTTGTTTGCTGATATAGAATAAAACTTGCATTTTTCTAAGCTGGAACTTCTATCTTTAAATATGAAAGCTTAAAGATGTAGTTGGATTTTGTGTGATTAGTAATATTAGATGCTGTTGTATATCTAGACAAATTATAAGGATTACAGCTACAGAAACCAAGAGGCAAGTGAAGAGAAAATAATTAAAGGAAGATCAACAAGAGAAATCAGATATATAAGGAACAATTTAATATACGTACTATCTATCATTGAATCATTACAGACAAACTAATGCTAATAATAAACCAATTGCTTGCATCGCCTATAACTAAACCAAACTATACACGTTTATTATCTCAATTTGAAATAGATATATATAAGGTTTGCCCAACATATCGTACACGTACAGTATCAGCATCACATGATCACTCTGGTTACAGCTGATGATGACGATGATGCTGATGGAGTGGGCGGAATGTAAACAAACCCAACGCAGGGAGATCAACTTTGCACTGATTTAGAAGCCAATTTAAGCCTTTTAGGAGGAATATTAACAGTCCTGGATCCTAATAGCCCCAAGAATAAAAAAACGTCAGTGTTTAATAATGGCGTTAAAAGCCTTTGATTTGGTGTCTGTGATAAGCCGTGTTGATCTAAAGGTAAGGAATTGTATGGTGTTGAGTACAGTCATTACGTATGTTTGGTGTTATATATCTCTGGTTTCCTTGAGTTAATGGTTGGGTAATTCTCAAGAAATACAACTCTACCCCTTTCTTATCAACCTCTTTCCCTCTCCCCAACAAGCTTGGGGACATGTCGGGAAAGCGGAGTTTTTGGGTGGGGGAGGCCATAATAGACGAGATACGGTGATCCGGGGGGGGAAAAGTCTAAGGACAAAAGCGGCCATATTTGGAGAAAGTATGCGCCAGAAATCAACAAAATCACATCATAAAAACTTAACCTAACCTAGCATAACCTGACCTAAGCTATCCTAATCTAGCCGGGGGGGCTGCGCCCTCCCTGGACCCCCACAGGACACTATTCCAACATAACCAAATCTAACCTAGACCCCCTAACATAACATAACCTAACCTTTCCTAACCAATTTTGTTATGGTCACCAATCTTCCCCGTTTGTTTCAGACACCACTCAATAAGCACTTCACGGCAGAAACTGGCTCAGTCAACAATTGTAGGGTCACTGAGTTGTAGGTCATTTCTCACGAACACGAAAGAGAAACACTCGCGAAGGTAGATGTTCACAAAGAAGAGAACAGTTTCTAAGTCCAAGTGTGCTTTTTCAAAGAAAGTACACTTATACACACTCTGCGACCAGTTACACTTGGCTCTTTTCTTTTTTTGTTTGACGACCCACTTTTGACAGCGCCACAGTTTCCTTGCAAAGTCTAATGACGCAGGTTGGCCGCACTGCTCACAATCTTTTTTGTCTAATATTAATTTGTGAGAAACACAAATCAAACAGATCTCGTGATTTTCCAAAGTATTTGTAATGAAACTGTAGCAGGCTAAGGTCGCACTCTCCACAGGGTTCCATGTCTTGTAGCAGCCACGTCCAACCTGCAGGGGTTCCCTACTGGCTACATGGTAACGTGGTGTCTTGAGATTGGCCAGAAATATAGAGGTGATTAATTACTGGTGGAAAATAACATGACATCACATGCGTCATTAAACGTCACGGATCTTTGAACTTAATATCAACGAGCGATCATTAAAACCTTCACAGACACTTAAGTACTCTATGCTTCTCGAAAGTACATAATATTCACAATCAATTTGGAGTTGTTGTTCTTAAGATTTTCCAATGGTTGTACAGTAATTAATATGTATTGTCATCCATATAGTGTTTAATGTTATTTTGAGATTGTGTTACCTCTCCATCATCTTTCAGTGCTTGATATTTTTTTTCTCTAAAAATAGAAGAATATCTAGTAAATCACATAATATAGGTATTAAAAAGGAATTCATGATAAAGTTTTAGTAAAGTATGATGATGGTGTTTCAGATTGAGTGTTTGGAAGCCAGTGGTAGTGATCTTTACCTGGGCTCAGATGACAGGTATGTACATACGCACACACACAACACTCTATTACCTTTATTCATTGACTTATTACATCTATTTATTGATATTTTCATTAAGCAAAAATATACCACTGAATTTCCATAACGATTAGCAGACTAATTTATCATGTATGTGTAAAAGTTTTGTTGAAATATTAATTTATTACAATATAAAGGGATATTGCAATGCTAATATACTTTACGTTCAGTGCATAGAAGTAAGAAAATGTTAACTTATTATGTTATTTCAATATAATGAAAGTACAGGAGTTATATTTTGTCCTAAGTTCATAGTGATCCATTAATCCTTTGCATCAGTGTGGTTGTTCACTTCCTGGTGGAAGAGAGGACTCATGAATCCACCGGCAAGATTATTTACTCCACCAACAAGATGAGTCAGAAGAACCTGGGAACAGTAAGTGTCTCATCTTACCATTCTCACCTTCATAACACCACTAACTCTATCATAACCTTAAAAAAACTGATACTTATATACCACCAAGTTGTTTATTATTCGTAACTTTTTATGAGTGTTATCGTAATCCTCACCGTCTTGATACCACCAGAAGAAGGCAGTGACGCAGCTCAAGACGGCCTCAGCTCTTGGACGTGTGATGGCACTGAGCGATGGGAACCTGTACCTCTTGGACTCAGACATGCTCAACACCATTGGCTCAGGACCCAAGATGAAGAATGTGACTGTGTTTTGTGTTAATGAGAATCCCAACACTCTGGATCCCTTCACTGTGCAGGTGGAGTTGTGTCTTGTGTGTCTAGATGCTTTGGGGTTGGGTTGGGTTATAAAAAGGTTATCAAGGTTACAGAATATTTTAATGATTAGCTATTTGATTACAAAAAGATTATGGGATTTTGTATTTTGATGCTGTTTTTCATAGTACTTCCATATCTCTTTGTTCATTTGCAATTTTCAAAACCTGAATAATGATATTGTGTACTGTTTTTGGAGAATAATTTTATATATCTCAATTCATTACCTATTTGAAAATCAAGGTTATTTTTTTGTGCTGTTTTTTATAGTAAATTATACACCATATTCATTAAAATTTAGACAACGAACAGTATAACAAGACATTATGAATATGCTCCTTTTTTTTTTTTTTTTTTTTTTTTTTTTTTTTTTTTTTTTTTTTTTTTTTTTTTTTTTTTTTTTTTCTCCCCCCCCCCAGCTGTAACCTCTTGATGCATATATTATACTACTATTTACGTGTCTGCCTGCAGCTGTGTGTGGGCAAGAGGAGATGCATCCAGCTGTGTTCCCTTCATGAGGACAGAGTTTCCTTCCTGAGGGAACTTTCTACCCCAGAACCGGTGAACATTGCCATGGACGGTAACTATGTGTGCGTGGCAGGGCAGGGCCAGTACTGTGTGTTCAACGTGGAGTCGGGAGCACGCCAGGACCTCTTCCCTTACGACGCTGCAACAACTTACCCCCACGTCAAGAGGATAGCCAAGGTTAGAACTGTATAACTACATAACTAACCTTTTCTTCTTGTCACCTCACACCTCATACATCAGAAGGAATAGTAATCCTCAAGATCCTTTTCCTCCTCTTTATTCCCTTAGGAGGAGTTTCTGTTGGCTGGGCCGGGTAATCTGGGCATGTTTGTCACGGCTGCGGGCATCTCGGAGCGTCCACCCATCCAGTGGTCTGAAGGCATCACCGCACTCTCTTATTATCACCCGTACATCATCACAGTCACAAGCCTGTTCATCAGGGTGTACAGGTGAGACCAGGGGAAGGGGAGGGCGAGGACCGGTCTAATGTATAAATAAATAGATGATAGATAGTTTTTAAGATGGCAAAATATAACTGTCCTTCCTTGAAAACTCTCTTCACTACTAACTAAATCAAGTGTTTGTTCACCTTCACCTCAGCTTGATAGACCAGCAACACAAGCAGACCCTCAACTTCTCAGGCGGGGAGCTGGTGGGGAACTTTGATGGGCAGCTGTACGTGGCAGCCAACTGGTGTGTGTCCTGCCTCATGCCTCAGCCTTGGACCATGCAGGTGGAGGTGAGTGGAAGGTGTGGTGGAGTGACACTTGGCTATGCAGTGTTTGGATTCATGGACATGTTATTGCTTTGACATGTAGTGCAAATATGGTGTCAGTCTAGTATAGTTTAGTTTATGCTGGGAATTCCCTTGCTACAGTTTTTATATCATTGTCTAAGAACTTTCTCCTATGTATTGAAGGCATTGATGGACAGTGAGCGGGTGGAGGAGGCTGTGGATTTAGCAGAACACAGTGGGGCCGTGGGCATGAGCCAGGAACAGTACCAGCAGCTGTGCCGAACACTACTGCAACGTGCCGGCTTCATCAAGTTGGCGCATGGGGTGTTTGACCAGGCACAGGAGTACTTTTTGAAGGGTGCTGTGGATGTGAGGGAGGTGAGTGTGTATTGAATTATTTGTGATCAACAGGATTGGAGTCAAGCTTGTGTTGTCTTGTTTTTATGTATATCTGTATCCAACTTGATCTTTGTGTTCTCTCCCACAGGTGATCAGCCTCTTCCCAGGGTTGCTGCCGGCCGCTGTGGAGTTCACTCGCGTCCAGCCTCCACTCCACCACCTGGCAGACATTAGCCAGGCCATGCAAGGTGACCAGGCAAAGATTAGTGCTGCCAAGACCTTCCTGCTATCATTCCTGCTGCACCTACGCTACCTAGGACATCTCACACACAGGATGGTGCGTGGCTGCCCACCTCTCCCTTCAACACACACTTGCATGTTGGATTGGTGATGAGGATAGGGATTGAAAGTGAATGTACTGCACCAGGAATGAGTTTTAGAAAGTTGATACATACCCTGCACTACAAATATATCTGAGAGAATTGGGGAAAGGAAAATTAAGAGTAGAACTTAATGATGTATGTGTTGCAGGAGGTGGACACAGCCATCATCAAGCTTCAAGGTGAGGGTGACTCATCCGACCTGCTGCGTTTCCTTGAACACACTGACATAGCCTGCAGCCTGCCTGAGTGTACACAGTGGCTCATCAACTCCAAACAATACTCAGCCTTGGCTAAGCTGTACAGGCAAGGCTATAACTCATCTTTCTTGGGACTATTGTAACATAGATTCATGCATTTCCTCACAACAGCCCATAGACTCTAGGCATAAAAGGAAAGACTATGTGAAAAGCAGGAAAACAGAATATATTAGAGTAGAGAAATACAGTTTATAGAAGGTAGAAGTTTGTTAGACAGGGTTACATTGGTTCCTCTCCTTGCAGGGTTATGGGTAACCTTAAGAAATCACTAGAGGTGCTCACCAAGCTTGTCAGGGAAGAGATGACGGACAAACACTTCAGAGGCATCAAGGACCTTGTAGACTGCCTTATCCTGTGAGTTGATGCACGCTATACTTTGATGATGTTGATTACGCTATACTTATACTTTATTATTTATACTCATGTCAGTGGTAATATTAGTTTTCTATCATTCTCTACTTGAACAATTTAAACCAAAGTCCTTTATGGCTTAGACGGAGGATATAAAGAGTAACACAGATGGAATAAGTATGAAGAATTTGTGACGTGCGTACGGTCCTCAGAGCTGGAGACCCGAACCTTGTGTGGCGTTATGTAGACTTTGTGCTGGACCGAGACTCAGGTGAGGGTGTGCGTGTGTTTACGGAGACACAGGCCTCCCTGGACCCCTCACGAGTGCTGCACAGCCTTCAGAGGTACCCAGAGGCCAGGCTAGGCTTCCTCCACCACCTCATTGACACCAAGAAACTGCAGGCAAGTGTTGTGTTTAAATACGTAATCATAGAAATCTTGTACAAACTGTGGTCTGGTAAGTTATATCAGGTAGCTTCCTTTGTATATAAAAAAAAAAAAAAAAATGTTTTTTTCCATACAGGACGAGAAGTACCACACTGAGCTTGTGCTGCATTATGTGGATGAGGCAGTGAGGCTGATGGGTGCCAAGGAAGGTGCTGCTGCCTCAGACCAGCTGGGGGAGGTGCGGATTAAGCTTCAGGACCTTCTCAGCTCCTCCATCCACTACCAGCCTCAGCCCGTCCTGGCACGGCTCCAAGGCACACACCTGCACGTGGAGATGGCAGCTGTGTTTGGCAGGGTGAGTGTGGGTGTCCTGGGTGTGGGGGTGGGTGGGTATGAGGGTGTAGGAGTTTTGGTGTCCTGGGTGTGGGTGTGTAGGAGTGATGCCAAATGATGTTGTCTAACTTTTCAATAAGCATCAAATTACATTGGTATAACTTCTGCCCGAATTTTAAATCCTATAGAATTGATGGTGTTACAAATAATTTAACAAATCATCCTGAGGTGCAATCATGAACAGAATAAGTTTAGCAATATGATTACAAAAGAGTTAAATAAGCTTTGCCATTGTCAAGAATCTGGTCAATAATGAACCAGTACGTATTTTTATCTTGTAAGTCAAGTAATAAGTGAATGTGTTTTGTGTCAGCTTGGAGAACATGAGAAAGCTCTGTCTATGTTGGTGCATCAGCTTAAGGACTTCAGTGCCGCAGAACAATACTGCATTGCCCAGAGCAGAGTGGCAGCCCAAAGCAGTGCCAAGTCTAACATATTCCTCAAGTTACTCAAGATATACCTTCGTCCTCCTCCTGGGTAAGTCTTGACCCAAGGGAGCAAAGGAGCCTTGTTCATGCAGAGAGAAATGAAAATAATCACTCACTGCGGTGTATAAACGTGATAGGAATACATTAAATATTAGTTATAATTTTGCATAATGTATAAACTTTATTATCATATCTATTTTTCTTTATAAGCTCCATTGTGCCCGTCTACATAACAATCTCCCTCATAAATAGTCACTAAACATTCTTCCCTTATGGTCTCCAAACCCTTGTTTTTTTACTGGTTAGTGGCACCGAGGATGACATAGAGTTGGCGCCGGCTATAGAGCTGCTGTCTGTGCACGCCGAGGAGCTGGAGGTGTCGTCTGTGCTGGCCCTCCTGCCCCCCACCTGGTCACTTGCCATTGTGCATCACTACCTACGTGCTGCCCTCAGGAACTCACTTCATCAGGTGGGACTGGGCTGCTAAAAAGAGAGAAAGAGAGAGAGAGAGATAGTGATAGAGAGAATGAGTGAGGATAAGAATATTTAGTGTGTCAAGATGTGTTTATTTTGAACACTATTGTTGAGATGCTTATTTTGTGTTTGTGGTTCCCCTTCAGAGTCGCATCAAGAGGATCCAACAGACTCTTCTACGCAGTGAGAACCTTCAGCAGAAATTTGTTCTGTACAAGCTCTCCAAGGACATGGGACCCATTCCTCTTGCTGCAAATAGGTAAGTACATGTAAGCCTGTGTATTTGTATTGTGCAAGTGTGGAGTGTATGGACAAGAGTAAATAGTGACTCTTCTGTTACGGCTGCTCCCTTGACGAAGCTCCAAGGAACAGTTATTGTATTACATTAGATTAGTTTTTTATACCTTGAATTTTCTTTTCAATCTTTGTCCTTCCTCTTCAATGTAACCAAACCACGTACTGACCTACCGTCAGGGTCTGCTGTGTGTGTAACCGAGGCTTCACCAGCTGTTCCTTCACCATCTACCCCAACGGTGTGATGGCGCACTCCTCCTGCGCCACAAACCCCAGCGTGTGTCCCCTCACCGGCACAGTGTTCCAGGCCTCCCACACCTCCCCCACCTCACCCGCACCCTCACACCAGTACAGGTTGTGATAGGCTGTGCTACCGACACACTCAAGTTGATGTATGTAATTTATATTGTTTCCTGTTGGATAACTTGAGTATGAGCTTAGTTAAGTATGGGTGGGTGTCAGTGTGAATGTTGTAATGGTGAGTGATTACGTGGTGTGGTGTTAGAGGATTAGGTGCAAGAGTAGAGTGTATGGAGAGGGGGAAATGTAGACTCTTGTGTTGTGGTTGTGGTGATGAGGGAGCTTCAAAGAGTAAGTTATATTTGATCAAGTATGTGGAAGGAAGTGATCTAGTCATGACCGAGAAAGATACTGTTTAAAAGACTTAAGTAGAGTGTCACAAAGATTATTTATTGATGTGGGTTAATGCACAGTGTCAAGTGATGTTGTGTGTCATGACCGCACAGACCTGATAGTTGTCACACATGATGATCTGGAAGCCAATCTTGCCGTCTCTTTGTTTATAACTGTGAATCCAGCGTAGGATAAGGCTACAAGGGAACAATAACCAGTGATGAGTTTTTAGATATTATGAAAATAAGACAAATAATTATTGATTTGATTATGATTATGTGTATCAGGATAATGTTATATTGATGTACAGTATTCACATAAACTGTTATTCCAATCAGTTGTGGTGTGAACCTGGAATCCTTGATTGGCAAACAACAATATTTCATCTAGAAAATTGAAATCAGAATATCTCATACACGACTTTTTTTTATGCTCCTCGCTGTCTGAATCCTCTTAACATAAAACTCTTTGCATCACCAAGATAGAGTGAGATGGCTGCTTGTAGCTACACCAAAGATAAACATGAATGACCTGTTCAAGGAAGAGTAACAGACTATTAAATGTTATCATCACTTAGTCATTAGAAGGATGGACACAGTGGTTCATGTGCATTGACTGGTGGTGACGTGAAACTTAGCTCTTTGTTTAGTGATCATATTGTTGATTCCAGATAAAGATATGAAAAGAAAATGATAAGATTCCATCACTAAGAGTACAGAGTAATCACCTGGACAGCATCTGATGTTGCATTACATTCAACTCAAGCAAAACAATGTTACTCACTACACATTAAGTCAATCAGAAAAGGTCTATAGAACACGAAGATAACTAATACAACAAATCATCAGTAAACACATTCTATTAACTAAACACATGTAATATTTTGTAACCTATTGACATTTTGCATTGGTACACATGCTATGGTAATCTGAGAACTTATAAACTATGTCAATTAATGAGTAAGAAGAAGGATATCAAATCTCACACACACACCAAAATCTTCACCATTTTTCAAACTCCATTTATAGTATGATGTTAATTTGTACTGTAGTGACATATTGTTGATTTTGACTTAACATTGAGGACACAACACTATGCTTCCCCTCACTGAACATCCATCCTTGCCGAAGAAAAACACTCAATGACGAAACTTTTCCAAGGACTCGTAGGAATGGTCTGCGTAGAGATTAAAATTAACATGAAAACAACCACACACAAAAAAAAATAGTTAACAGAATTCATACCAAAAATTAATACCTATAGAAATACTTGCAATATATGAAAGAAATTCATGCTTAAGTTCACTAATAAAGTATAAGGTGATCGTTAGTTTTGAGTTTTTCATTGACTTTCACTCACCTGATGGAATGCTGACGGTCTCGTAGGGCCCGTTTGTGGGCTCAATGTAGATGGGAGGGGAATCCTATGGAGGTGAAGTCATAATAGTTAATAGGAATACCGTAGTACTATATGCTGAGAGGGAAAAGGAAAGAGAAAGAGAGAATGTGGGTAAAGGGAAAGATTACTCTGAGATACTATGTGGATGCTATTTCTCTCTTTCTTTTCTTTTTTTCTCTCCAGTTCTTCTTCACTCCTCCTCACGCCTCACTTGGTCTATACATGCTACTCCACATACTCCTCAGACAACCTTTTCCTTACTATACATACATACATACACTTATAGAGGTAATAGTCATGTAATAAAAAAAGGAATATTAATATGTACGTATACATACTTACACGATAGAGTTGTTCAGGGCAGTGAGGTTGAGGTGGGATTGCGGTGTGATGTGCAACCTCTAAAGGGGAAATGTAGCCATCATCAACAACCTTCCCTTGAGGTTTACGCTGAGTGCTTCGCCGTTGTTGCACTTGCCGTTGCTTCACTATAAGAATCAAGATGTAAAATTAATCTTGGGTATACTCTCTTTATATATATTTCTTGCATTATCCGAGTAGTTGAGATCATTCGTAAATATATTAATAGTTCGTGAGATAACTAACTTTGCAGCTTCATATTCTTGAGTTGTTTGTTATGATGCACCAAGAGGCAGACAACAGTCACCATAACACCCAACACTAAGAGGATGCCACTGAGAATCACATACATAAGTGGTATCTGAAAACAACTCAAAGATACATGGAGTTTTAGATTAGTATTACTTTCTCTCACCTCAAGTATTAATATTATGTGTGTTAGTGGATTATTTTTTTCAGTTATTACAAGCTATATACACTTCCCACTGAGTTCCATGATAGTTTAGAGTCAGAACATCATTGTGATTCATTTGCACTTGGTTTGTGTCTCGTAACGTGAATTTATAGTCATTTAATACCTCTAGAGTCATGGTTGTGTCTCTCGGGTGACAATGTTGAGGTAGACTTTTGGTTTTGTCGTTGAATCCTTCGTCCAGGAAGTGAAAACACGACGAAATATTAACTCTGAAATTTTTTGCTTTTTTCCTTATGTGGTTTTTCTCTTCAGTGCAAGCTATCACGAATCTGTTGAAATGTGTGCATGGTTTTAATAATAAGCTGTTTTTAGGAGAAGAGCAAAGCTGCGTGAACCAGGAAAAAGGAAATACGTATAAGAACATCAGAAAATAAGGAGGCTGCAAAAGGCCAGTTGACCTACACGAGGCAGCTCCTGTGTGTATATTGAATTGAGAACATGATTTGCATATAAAGTTTGCATTACTCAAAAGTATATGCAATGAGGTTTGGCTGTATCTTATATAATGTCCTGTTCTTCTCTTTCTAGTTTTCATACACATTTATAAGTAGTCAGCAGATGAAATACTCCCAAGACTAAGAAAAAGGATGTTTAATTTGTTAGTACTGTGTTAATATCTCAACTTACCCAAAAGACTCTCTCAGGACAAGTTAGTGTTAATTGACCTGGTGGTGTTGCTATTCTCCTTACTGTCTGTCGGCTTACTGGCTGGATCCTGTGTGGCGGTGCTGATAAAAAGAAATGCGTCATATACTACATACATACACCACTGTAATCTGTATATCTTGTTTTCAATGTACATCTTCTTGCACCTCCTCCAGCTTATTTGTATTGCAGCAGTATGGGGGGAATGTAATTTGTTTTTTTGTTTTTTAATTATTAATGTCATACTGTGGTTTTACTTCCATGATTTACGGATCTTACCTCAGATAATGAGTCAATTATTCTTGTGTAAGTGTTAGTCAAGCGAAGGGGGACCAGCATTTACATCAAGAATAGGAACTGAGCGAGAATGTTAAGAAAATAAGGTCAGTCATCACCAACTATAATTGTTTTAAAAATCATTGAAATTATAATATAAAACCAGATTCCTAGTTATAAGTGAAATTTTAGACAGTAGGAGACATGACCAAAAAATAATTTACATAGGTATATATTTTGGAAGTTAAATTGTAACTTGGTGATTAACAAGAGTGATTCATGTTGATGTGAAACCTAGCTGTCTTTTAAATTTAAAACTATAATGATTTTGGGATGAACATGTAGAGTGACACATGAAATCAGTATCTCAGCCACCCTCGTTATCATGTGAGGGAGGCAAGGAAGAGAAACAGGAAGGACAGACAATATAGCGAGAAGAAAAATAGGAACACGAACAGATAGCATTGTGAGAAGGAAAACAGGAAAACAGGAAGTTATTTCAAACTCACAAATATTTCCATGAAGACCAACAATAGAATGATGTAACTCTGTGTTCATACCAAACTTGGGATATTGTTCTATATGATTGTTGGTCATATATGTGTATCTAGAATATATTGATTGATTTATTCAGTTTATTATATTTGAGAATGACTTGATACATATAAGTAATGATCTCTTCACAGTCTAAATATTCCCTATGAATAAAATCACATTGAATTTATACTATATCACATTGAATTTTCGTTTGATAGGATAAGGTGGCTGCTAATATTACCTTACAATCCTGTTCATAAGTTCATGTTCACTACAATAAGACTGCTAAGTATAATTATGAGGTATATATTCATAACAAATACGAGTTATATGGTAGACTGAGGGTCCTACATATCATCTAAACTGTCATCACGACTCATCACATATATTTAATTTATATCAAGATGTACCAATCATATCTTGAATATAACTTATTATATTCCACCAATCATGTCTAGTGTGCATCGGTACATGTTCTACCACTTTTAGCATATTAATTATAAAGAGATAAAACAGCCAGCAAAAATCCAGTGCCATATATGATTTAAATTTAGCGCCAGACCAGAGCAGGTTATTGTGTCGCTGTCTGATTGGGTGGAGTGTAATTGAGGTGTCGTTCGTTGCCCTTAGAGAACCTTCAATACAAATCACGTCCATACATGCCTAGCATATCGTTGGTCTAGTATTCCTTCTCTAACCATTGTATTTCAGTATCCTATGGGGACGGTAAGTAGCCAAACCGAGGCGAAAAAAATAAGCAACAATTATAGCAACACCATATAGTTCACCAAAATAGGATAATATACATTAGAAACATATCTTAAGTCATAAAAACACATAAGAACCTGAAATTATAATATAGTTCACAAATAAAATAATCATGTGTTCTTCCTCTTCTTGTGACTGCATGAACGTCAACACTCAACACAGGAGACAGCTGATCGGCGCCTCACTCGGCGTCAAGCATTTATTATCCTTTTTCATCCTCACAGATTAACTACGCCCTTCACAGACTTTAAATTTTGTAAGAATATACCTTTGTACAATATGTTTAAATGCAACTAGCGACTGGGTGTGTATGAGTAAGCGTTTGTTGTATTGACCGTGTGTGTGTGTGTGGATGTCTATCTAAGATATAATAATTATGTTTAAAAGTGATGCTGGATATTTATAGGTGAGGTTTTAAGGTATAATCTTACATCTTCACCTGAATGCTCTAGAGAACATTGGGTTATATTTTTGCATTACCAGATGCATTCTGAGATTTTCTAAATTACATTTCTGTCGCAAATTCCTAGTTTCCGAGATATTCAATATTTCCTGTAAGACCTTTTCTTCGAGAATAAGGTAAAGTTTTGTTTGGTTTGAACAAGGTTCTGGTATTTGTCAATGTAGGCTAAGGTTTGGTTAATTTATGTTATTTTAATTTAGAAGCTATCAAATGTTTTTGATGGGTTGGGCGAGGTGCACATGCCATATTCTTTCGTAGCCACACGCGATTCTGGTGAAGATGTAAAAATGTACTGGTTTTAATATTGCTTCCTTAGTGTGGTTCTTATTACCTGTATGGAAAATGATTTACCTGTATGTAGTACCTGTATTTTGTATCAATAAATAGCCAAATATGATCAATTTTAAGCAGTAATCTCACTCAACATAAAATATATTATTATTATTACTACTACCGTTATTATTATCATTACTAATATCACTATTTATATTATAATTATTATTTCCTCCAATATTAGTTCTTCCTCCCTTTCTTACTCCAATTTTATTTCTTCCTCTCATTCCTTTCCACAGACGACACACAGACACACACACACACGCAATGTTGAAGGCCAAAGTATCACTAGTATTGGTGATTGCACTGAGCTGCTTGGTGAGTGAGGTGAGACTGGATGGTGCCAAGCCTTCAGGTGCCAACGGGAATGACAGCGACAAGAGCAACAAGAATAAAGAGAACTTGAAGGCCACTAAACTCCCTCCCTGTGCTGCTTGCCGGCTCCTCAGTGAGTCATTTACAAAGGTGAGTCAAGAGAGAGAGTACTGTGTATGCTAAATTATTGAAATGAGAATAATTTAGTTTTAGGCATTTATACTTTTTTTTACTCTATATTCAAAGCACAATAATAGATGTTGGAATTGATATATGACTTGTTCTCGGCCGTAGGGAATTGAATCGACAGCAAGAGGGAAGTATGAAGGAGGAGACTCAGCTTGGGAGGAAGAGAAGAAATTATCGTACAAGAAGTCTGAAGTAAGATTGATTGAAATCCAAGAGAAGCTATGCAAGGATGTCGAGAGAGGTCAAAAACAGGTAAGGTCATGGGACTGGTTTGACCTTCTCATAACACACTCAATGAGGTACTGAATTATTTAGTCATTGCTATACTATGTGTAGAATTCAATATATACTTAAATAGACTCCTGTTGGCAGCGGAGAATTATTTGATATCAATGTGTATAGAGCATGAAAAATAAATCATGTCTTCTTAACCCTTTTAAAGCAATTACAAAGAACACACACACACACACACACACACACACACACACACACACATACACACACACACACACACACACACACATCACTAAACAAACAATCAACCCCAACAGTGTGAGTCTAACGCGGAAGAACACGAGGGTTTGCTGGAAGACTGGTGGTTTAGGGAGCAGGAGAAGGAGCCGGAGCTACACTCTTGGTTGTGTGTGGACACCCTGAGAGTCTGCTGCCCACCCAACCACTACGGACCACAGTGCCTACCATGCAAGGGTGGCACAGAGAACCCTTGTGGTGGCAACGGCAAATGCAAGGTGACTGTGGTGGAGGTGGAAGTGTGGAGGAGGAGGATGAAGGGAACTGTGGCTAGCTTGAACACATAGTACTTTAAAATGAAATAGTTATGGTAGTTGGTTATGAGACACTTTCCTTGTATTGGCATAGTAGTCATTAATTGTTATACTTAAGGACCATTTGCATGAGTCTTGTAGTGATGCCTTAACCTCCACCAGGGGGCCGGGACGAGGAAGGGGAGTGGTGAGTGTTCGTGTAACCCAGGCTACGAAAGTGACCTCTGTGACACCTGCATGTACGGGTATTACCAAGCCTATCGTGATGACACCAAGTCTTTGTGTGAAAAGTGCCACAAAGCGTGCAATGGGCCATGCAGCGGGGTGAGCATAGCATTGCATAAAAACCAAAAATACTTGTTACAAATTGTTATCTTAAGGAATATTACAAAGAGGGTTAGTTATTAGTTGACACCAGAAGAGGTAATGTTTTTTTATTTGTATTACAGCCGGGGCAGAAGTCCTGTGTGGCTTGCCAGGAAGGTTGGATCATGGACACTGAGAAGGGGTGTCTCGACGTCAATGAGTGTGCCTCCAGCAAACCCCCGTGTAAACGCAACCAGTTCTGTGTCAACAACGAGGGCACCTACACATGTCTGGGTGAGCTGGCAAGGTTCAGTCCAAGAGGAGTCACCATCCTTCCTCACTGTTATCAAAATTTAACTTAAGACCAATCCGTAGTACCTTTGTGATGGAAATTTATAGGAATAAACATCAGATACAGATAGATATAGATCATTCATTGCAGAGTGTGACAAGGCTTGCGACGGCTGCAATGGGGACGGGCCGGACATGTGCGAGAAGTGTGCCGAAGGATTCATCTTAGAGAAGGAGATGTGTGTTGGTGAGTATAAGTCATTACCTGTCCATACCACACCCTAACACCTGCATGCTGCTAGTCAGTGTTATGCTTCACTTCATCCTCTCGGGCCCATCATATTTGCAGTACTTCAGGATCAGTAGTAGTAAGTTGTGTGGGTTGGTAGTACACTGTATGAAGTATGACACAGTGAAGTATTCTAATTAGGCGAGGATTAAGTATGTGTGAGAGTCCGTGTATTCATGATCACTCGGCTGTCAAAAATATCAGTGGCTTTTTGTTTACTAGACACACAACTTACTTACATTTTCTAAGTTGCTTCTGAACATTATAGAATTCCATGACATCATTTTCAGGCTTGGTATATTGAGGTTTGAGTAGCAGATGGTGGACTAAGATTATACCTTTAATATGGTGAAAATATCCAATACATTTTATCATCAGCTGCTCATGAGTTTTGCGTTAAACCACATTCCATCTTACATATCAGTACTGCTGGCTGGGTATGTGTGTTTATTTGCATGTGCTTGTGTTGCCTTGTAGTTTGATGGAGTAGTGTGTAATGTTTTGAAGTGTTACCAGTGCTACAGAAGTGTTGGGCACATCAGGTTTGTATATTTAGAATGTGCAGCTTAGTAATGAACTGATATTGTTGTTGGAAGGTGAGAGGGGAGGAAATGCAGTCTGTTACACTTCATTAATAGTCAAATGCAAAGAGTAGAACATGACAAGTATTGGTGGAAAGGTCTGTTATTCTTTCTTTTTTTCCACTAAATTTGTTGGAGGAACTCTATATGCACTGCAGATCTTAAATAGTTGACATTGATGTATCCTTTTCTTTCACTTTATTATGGTTAATTTTATCATTCTCTCTTTGTTTTTTGTTGTTATTTTAGTAGCATGAAATGATGTAGATGTGTGTAACATGTACAATGTCAGCACACAGTTACATTGCACTTCAACTCTCACTCACTGTTCATGTATGTTAAACAGTATTGGTATAAGAGAAATTCAATGCTTACTTAAATCATAACTTGGTTTCCTTATATAAGAAATATAGACAAAATATAAAGAATCTGAAGTGGGAATCAGAATTACAAGTCAGGCTTTGATGTATCTGAATTAACAAGCAGCATGTCTGTGTCCTCCCTGTTGATGGCGATGCTTGTTACAGACAACAGTGCGAAGGCCCGCGAGAAACACATGATGTTCGCACGTTACGTCACATATGGAGGCCTCACTCTGGCCACCTGCATCATTCTGCAGAAGAACACTATTATCGCTGCCATTGTTGGCCTTAGTGTGGCTGTTTACATCAGCTTCTCAGAGTACTACCTCAGGGACACCCCAGCTCCCCCTGTCACTCCTGAACTGCCGGCATCCATGTTCGCACCGCAGGGCATGACTAATTAGAGAGAGCAAACTGTGCCTCATTCTAACGGACTCCCGTGTTCTACTCCAAACCTTGATCTTGGTCCTATCACTGAAAGGCTTTATATGTGGTTTTGAACAGACTGCCTCTCCCCTCTCCCTCCCCAACTAGTCCATTAGAATGAGTGTTTGTGTTGGTTGGAGGAGAGTAAGTGGTAATGTTGGATGAGAGATCTGGACTTAGCAATCTTTTGATGGATCAGTTGCTTCTAAAACCACCTCTCCTCTGTTCTCTGTTCTTGGGCATTAAGTGGAAGGTATGACAGGTTGTTTTAACAGCTGTTTCTTAATGGGTACAGTGAGTCATCTATTTATAAGGTTGTTTGTATGTTACATCAATGGTTTGTGCAGTTGTTGGAAGCCTATGTGTGTGGCTAGCCCATAAGATTGAGGAGTGTTCTTAGTGTCTCATTTTGAATGTTTTAAGCTGCATAGTTTTCTTGGTTGTCAGAGTACTACCTACCCTGCAATTGATGGCTAATAACAATAGTGTACAGTAGTCTTGCTGGAGAATATAATCATGCAAATTTTTATGAGAGATGAGAGGCTTTATATAACCATCTCGTATTTAGTGCTGCTGAATTGTTTTAAAGATTTTTTTTCTAAATTCTTAAGTTGGTATTGCATATGAGTCTACATGTACTATGATTATAGAGAAACACTTCAAAATACGCTTGTAGCAACCTTCATGTCCATGGGTCCTGTCGTAGAAGTATGTAGTATTTCCAACAACATTATTTTATACCTTGACTGAATTAAGTCCTTGGAAGCTGCATCACTTCTCTTCAATGACATTATAACTGAACTCTGTCATGTAATTAGAAATACTTCACCTGTTTAATGGGATGGTATTTGTCATTTTGTGTTCACTTGGGTGTGTTATGGAAAAGGATGAGTATTTGTATGTATGTATGTATGTATGTATGTGACGAGGTACACGCACACGCTGGATGTGATTTGTGGTGGTCATGTGACTAGTGGCTGTGTGGGGAATCAGTCTGCATTGGTAATTGCTTTAAACAGTATTGGTAAGACCCATCAGTTAACTTGTCATGTATGTGTATTGGTTAGGTTGTGTCTGCATACAGTGGTGGGCAAGGGATTAAGTATAGAACTAAGTATTCCTGCTTTTGGTGTTGACTTGAAATACTATCATTACCTCCACCTTTTAGTGCGAGCAGTGTGGGACTCGGAGCAGATCAGGTTGAAACAGTCTGTACAAAGATTAATCCGTGACTGTTGGAGTTTGTGATTAAAAATTGGTTGAGAAACAGAAACAGTAACAGTGAGTAAAGAAGGTCTCTGTGGTCAGTTTGTGTCATTCAGTAGTAAGGTAAAGTTAGTCCTTATATACTTCTTGTTATATCATATTATTACACTTCAATATAAACTGGCAGGAAACAGGTATTTACATTTCATTTCAACATATCAACACAGGAGACATACGATCCCTTGACCACCAATGTACTAAACAACCATGTACAATTCTACTCTTTGGGGGCACTTCAAAAAAAATTAATAGAAATATAGATAGATTTTATTATATCTAACATTAGGCCATTGTGTGAAAAAACAGATGTGTGAGGAACGTGAATAGTATGAGGTTTTTATGCAGTCCAAGAGCAGAGGTTGAAGCACAGATACAAAAGAATAGGAAAGCTGTTTTGAATATGATAAAGAAGGTGAACGTATTAGGAGTGAAGGACATTATTGTAGACTTTGATAATAAGTAACCGGGTTTGATGTATTCAGCCATTTTGATTAAGGCATTTCAAAGGTTGTGTTGTGATATTGTTTTGTATGTTTGCACAAAGTGTGTTATGGTTTCTAATACAGTTACTTAGAATTGTATGCTCCTAGTCATTAGTTGCAATATAGTTATGCATCGCTAGTTTTTTTATTTTATCATTGTTTTTGTTTTTTTTACATTATTCTATTAACATTTAAGTCTCTTTTGAATGTTGATTTTTGTTGGAAATTATAGAAAGATCTGAAAATAGTTTTGAGGCAGAAAGAAAGATAAATTATTTTTGGAAAGCTTGAAAAAGATCTGATATTAGTTTTGAGGCAGAAAAAGAACCCACACAAGACAACTGCTCAAAATAGTTTATAGTTCAAAGTAGTTTATGATACAAATACACAACTCTATGGAAATTTACAGTCAGTCATTCTGCCTGTGTCCACCATCCGTGTAGCAGGAAAATTATCAACATTAGGAGAGTTCAAGCAAAATACATAACTACTATTTTTACATTATGTAGGAATTACCAATCACCTTGTATTTAGAGGTGTAACATTGCCAAATACACTACTAATTTATTACTATGTGAATATATGGAAATTATATTGTTTGTGCTAAATTAGCATCATAATTTCTGCTGTTATTATTTTGTTCATCCTAACTTAAGTACATGTTATATTATTGATGCCAAGGGTATTTTTACCACCTATATGTCACCCAGTTCACCTACTTCTGCTCGTTCTCCCCTTCCTTGCTTCCCTCACCATTCTGACTGTCTATCCTCATCACCCTCACACACTTCTCTCACCCTCATTTCCCCCCCAGTACCTCCATCCCCCTCACCTACATCCTTCCCTTTGCCTCACCCTCACACATTCCAGAAGTCAGAAGTGTGACCCGCATGCACTCACGCCTGGTATTTATATTCAGTACATAGGAGTGAAAATGTGCTGGTGGTGTGCCGTGAATTCTTTTGTATGTATATATGTAGGTTATGATGAGATTATAAGATGAGAGGTACAATTACTCTTTATTCTTAGCCCCTTGGTGTGTGTGTCTGTGTTTGTTTGTGTGTGTGTGTGTGTGTGTATGTGTGTGTGTGTGTTTATACCAGTCATTGAGGAAATTATACACACCTGTAGTTAGAAGCAGAGCAGAAGCAAGTAGTAGTAGTAGAGAGCTGGAAATTTTAAAGAACAAGGGGAAGTGGGTTTAGGAAAAATGCAGTGCATAACTTTCTCCATACACCAGCGTATTCATGGTCTTATTACTAATACCAATGATTGTTTCTCCACAGATGAGGACAGTATAGAGAAGGATGACGATGAAGAGAAGGAAAGTAAGGCAACAGAAAGGGAAGTAAACACAGAGGGAGGCGAGGAAAGCCAAGACAGAGAGGAGCTATGACCACCTCTACCCTAATCTAATGTGTGTGTGTGTGTATGTATGTATAGCGAACTTATGACAGTAAAGTTCAAGAGAGCAGCACAGTATACCTAACTACAATGGACACATTTTTTAGATAACTCTTAGCACAGGATGCTTATAGAAGTTATTTTATATTCATTCAGAAAATCGTGTGTTTTGTGCATTAACTTATATTTATTCACGTGTGTGTGTGTGTGTGTGTGTATGTGTAATACAGTGTTTTGGGCTTTACACTAAACTTAAGGCAACTAGTTGATGTGAATGGACATTTTTTTATTGTTTCAAGTGAGGCTTTCAATAGGAATGGACATAAAATTCAGATATTGGAGCTTAAAATTTAATTTACTTAGTTTTGTGTTAATTAATTCAGCGCATTTATTATAATTTAAAGTCTTAATATATTTTGTGTTGAATAAGTTATATCATATTCTTCTAATTCTGTCTATAAGCATACAATTTCCTTCTTATTTATGGCATGTTCATTAAGTTTCTCAGGAAAACCAGGCACAACACTACGATTCCATGTTATTTTGTCATACAAGTATAGATTTAAGTGACTTTATGAAGGAAGGCCTGTGATACAAAGTTACTGCCGAGATTATGGTAGTTATAATAGCTTCTGTTGCTCCTTTTTGTGTTTACATAATATACATATTTAGCAAGATATTGTTTGCTATACATTTGGTTCCTAAAGAGAGGCAGTAAGTGTTTCCTAAGTGTAGTATAATTATTGTTTAAACGTTCATTCTCCCATCAGCAACAGACGGACTGCTTCAAAAAATAAACTGGACAGACGCTGAATCAGTGTTTCTGTCCTTATATACAAGACTGGAATAGTAGTAGTAATAATAGTAAAAGTAGTAGTAGAAATGCATCGTTCACAGTGAAAAGGTCTTCACGGAGAGGAAAAATGGTGATGTGGAAACCTATACAAAAAGGTTGATACAAAAAATAGTAATAAAAAGAAGGAAAACTGGAGGGAATGACCATCAGCAGAGGAAGGGGATGTTGAGTAACGGTAGGAGGTGAGTAATGCGTGACAGGGGGCGAGGGGAGGGCGGCTAGTGACGAAGCAGTGACGTCAAGCAGATGGGGCACGAGGCACTTCATTGGATCCCCACACACTCTTTAAACCCCTTGGAACACTTGCCAGACGCCTCGGAATCAATAATAACTATATAAATTCCTTTCAAAATGACGAAATAGTAGTAAGAAGTCAACTGAAAATCTGCATAGACTATATTACTGAAAGTTTAAATGGAAAAGTCCAATTGTTGTAAATCTGGTAACGAGTGGGAGGAGAGAGAGAGATGGGAACTTTAACGCAGTGTGGATCTATCAGTGAGCGGGTGAGGACGTACTCCGCTCGACTCCTTTCTCCTGTGACCACCTGTTACCTGTACTTTAATTAGCTCCTAGGTAGGAAGCCCCAGGTTCTCAGGGGGGCGACTAACAGGTGAGTCCACAAAGGAGGAGAAGGAGATAAGGGAGGAAAGTAGGAATAAGGCACGTGGAGAAAAGTATTTTCTTTCCTATCTTCCCTACCCTCCCTCACCCCCCCTCTCCCCCTAACTTTCATTCCCTTCGTGGTGGTGATGGTGGTGATGGTGATGATGGGACAGTGATGGTGGTAGTGATGACGGCTGTTGTGTGGTGGGATGGTGATAGGAATACAACAGTGATGATGGTGATGGTGATGCCAAGGATAGTAGAAATATAATTGATTAATAGTGATTGGGATTAGTAATTATGATTGATGATGGTAGTGAAGTATCAACTATTGTTAAGACTTTATCCCTCGTGTGTGTGTGTGTGTGTGTGTGTGTGGGCACGAAACAAGGAACTCGCCTCCCACGCCCGTCCGCCCACACAACTTTTATATAGACCTGTTTGCCTTTTCCCTGTACCTACGTATGCCCTTAAAGTTATTTTTTTCATTCTTTCTATCTTGTTTGCTTTAGGCTATCTGTAGGACCTTGTAGACTCAATAAATGAATAATCAAATAGATAGATTAATATGAGATTGGTGTATTATTAATCGAATTAAAATTATTACTGTGTGTGTGTGTGTGTGTGTGTGTGTGTGTGTGTGTGTGTGTGTGTGTGTGTGTGTGTGTGACAAGTGTAACGCCAAAGAAGGGGGCGGGCATATGAATGTGACTTGTGCAAGCTAGCAAGTGCCTCCAATTTCACGTCACGGGTTCAAGGTAACATTAGCTGTCTCACCTTAATTTACCTGAGCGGAAGAACAGCTGCAATTATATACACACACGCACAAACGAACACATACTTAACATGAATGGAAGAATACGTAGATAAAATAACGTAATGATATACTTAATTACAGTACCAGGTGTATTTATATGAATGAAATTATGTATATACAAAAGAAAATACAATGAGATCTATTTTGGAGATGGAAAAAAAAATATCAGCCCCTGTTGATTTGGCAAGGTGCAACAAGAAAAGTGTGATTTCTAGAACCTAACCTAACATAACCTCCAGATCCGTTAAGATGTGCACAGATTGTATGAGGTGGTGCAAATAAATATACCATTCAATATCAGGGGCGTATATTCAGGATGTGCTAGGTGTGCGCCGCACACCCTCAGCCAGAGAGAGAAATGCGTGATAATTATAAATAAATTCAGCAGTAAGTGGAAAACCATATTTTTCTTATTGTTTTTAGGGTAATTCTACTACTACTACTACTACTACTACTACTACTACTACTACTACTACTACTACTACTACTACTACACACACACACACACACACACACACACGCCAGTAATTAAGTAATTAGGTATATAATAATTATGGACTGAATCAGTGTTCAGCACACCCAGTGACAGAAATCATCATACGCCACTGTTCAACATTGCCTTTATGTGGTAGCTCGTTTCACCAATGAAGTAGAGGAGATCGACGCTACTGCCTCTGTATAGCACATAACAACATACGCTTTAACAATCAACATTATTTCCGAGACTGTGTGCAAATGCGTCGTCTATTATTTTGTCAACCTTACTATATATTTTTTTTTCTTTCAATATTCTACTGTGAATTAACACTAAGCAAACTGTAAATCCTCTTGACATATATAGCTCGATTTCTAATATATTCATGAAGTAGCTCGATCCGCGTCATGAATTGCCGTTTTCACAATGTACAGTTGTGAATATTTTTTCTTACGCTTAAATGTTTAGTTCTCGTTATTTTTTCCTCATTTACTATCTTTTCTTTCTTCCTCTACTTTTTTCCCTGTCTGCCTCTTCTATTTCCTTCCTCCTGATTTTTTTCACCCACCTCTCTCTCTCTCTCTCTCTCTCTCTCTCTCTCTCTCTCTCTCTCTCTCTCTCTCTCTCTCTCTCTTAGTGTCATCGCCCTGGGGAAGGAAAGTTTGAAGCAGGAAGAAGTTGAAGGAGTGGAGGAAGGAGGAGGAAGAGGATGGAAAGGAAGGAAGAGGAAGAGGAGGAGGAAGGGAAGGAGTAATACTGTTCCCACGCATGATGGAAGATTCTCACCAGTGTCTCCTCCCTTCCTCCTCCTCCTCCTCCTCCTCCTCCTCCGTCTTCCCCTCCCCCTTCCCCCCTCCTCCTATCCCCCCTCCATCAGTAACACCACCACAACCACCGTCATTATCTAGCTTTACTGTCTCGGTTTCTTCCCCCCCCCCCCTCTCTCTCTCTCTCTCTCTCTCTCTCTCTCTCTCTCTCTCTCTCTCTCTCTCTCTCTCTCTCTCTCTCTCTCTCTCTCTCTCCTCTCTCTCTCTCTCTCTCTCTCTCTTCTCTCTCTCTCTCTCTCTCTCTCTCTCTCTCTCTCTCTCTCTCTCTCTCTCTCTCTCTCTCTCTCTCTCTCTCTCTCTCTCTCTCTCTCTCTCTCAAATATACGCATAATGCATATTTCGAAGATAAAACAAAAGCTAGGAGGCAACCATTAGGAATGTCTTCCTTAATTTGTCAAACACCACTAATTGGCACGTATTTATTCATGAAAACAAAATACTGCCAGTGGTGACAAGAAATTATTTAAGCAACACACACACACACACACACACACACACACACACACACACACACACACACACGCGCGCGCGCGCGCGCGCGTCAAGTCAGAGCAGCAACAGTGGTAATAAAAAGTAACAGTATTAGTACATTTACATCTTGACATATTACATTCTCGTCAGATATGCATACACTCACTTTTCTTGTTGGTATCTAGTGTGTATGCGATGAGCGTGTTATGAATGTGCTCTGAATAGTGTGTGTGTGTGTGTGTGTGTGTGCGTGTGTGTGTGCCGCGGCGCCAGTCACGGGGTTGTGGAGCGAAAGTGTCACATCAGACTCATAAAAAGGGGATGGAAAATTAGGACGGGTTGATTACTTTGTGTTCGCGCGTGAAGAACACCTGCAGCAGTATTCTCATCGCTTTCATTTGCATGTAGCTTTTATGGCCTCTCTTGTATGCAGAGTCGATAGTAGGTTACGTTTACAGAGTGGCAGCCCCGTCATTGTTGTATTGACTATAAGATTCGAGTAGGCTATACGTGTGTTTATGTTGGTGCTAACGGTAGAGTAATGTCTGTTTTCCTCTTTTTTTTCTGGTATACACATAAACACCGTTACAGGATATTCGGTGTGTAAAGAACGTTATTAGTGTTAATCTTACACCCATTATGCTTTTCCCGTCTCAAGGCCACGTAGTTAAAGATTATAATTTTCGTCTTACTGAGTAATTGAGTGATTTTGACGTATGGACTGCAAGCTGTGTAACTGTCAGAGGATGAACATTACACATTCTCTTTCTTATCGTGTTATTTAGTTCATCATTATCTTTTTCTCTGCTTCGTACTCCTTCTCCTCCATCATTACTATCATCAAGACGAATCGTAATGCGCACACAATCAATAGTCACGAGGCTTGACTATGCACTTTGTTTACCCAGCTGATTGAGGAGACTAGTGGAGGAGTGTGTGTAGGTGTGAGTTCATGCATGATAAACTATAGGTGGTTACGATCGCACAACTTTTATTCCACACAAATCATTAGACAATTAAAGTTGCAGCTTGTGTTTCTTCACTGGCAATGGTGGTTGTATTTCATCTTAACCTAATGTTGCAATGTGTAATTATGATTGAGGGCATTTAGCTAGATCATTTTGGGTGACGTCATGATAATGGGAGTTCCTGAGTGATTGGTCTCCAGCCTCCCACACTGTCTTACGTCACTATCTCATTAATTCAAACCACTTCAGTTTAAACCACTCAATATAAGGCTAGAAGGGTACTGCGTTTTCTTTCTTTTTTCCCACAGGACAAGATACGTAAGAAATGGATAATGTTATCACTGGAATTAATTCTTTCATTTATTCAATTCATTTTCTACGTGACACACTATCCGTTTTACTGTTATGAGCAATGGAAATAAAGCAGTGAGTTTGATAAAGAAACATGATTGGCTGAGATAATTCCAAAACCGCCTTGAAATATTAAGTTTCCCTCGATAGTCTTTTGTCCTGCCCTTTTCAGAGAAAGACAAGGTCAGCACAGTGGTCCAGCTCAAGAAAATATATCCCGAATCTGTGACCTTTACCGCCTTCGAACGAGTTTTCAAAGTCGTTAATAAAAGGATTTGACATGTTTTTTTTTAACTTGCCTGATTTTGTTTTTCTTTTTATTTCTAGAGGACACTAGAATTAAGAGACTATCGTTATGTTTCCCGGTGTTAAATTGTTTTTTAAAAAGCGCGATGGCGTCAGATAAGATTACTCATGAATCTTTTTTTGTGTGCGCGTGTGTGCGAGATAAATTAATGATAAAAAATAGTATGTAGAAACAGGTATAAAAAATGCATG
>JAXIVD010001855.1:44717-64717 GCA_036785275.1 Cancer borealis | reverse complement strand
ATTGTACGTAGAACGGTGGATGATGAAACTTTAGTAGCGGTCATTATTTGATCATGGCTACCATCACCACTGTTATGTATTTAAAAATGACCGTGCGAATTTAACAAATAGATACATATCATGGTCATGGTCTAACCAAGTTAGTTAGACCATGATTGATGACCACGGTCACCTCAAAACAAATGAAATCCGTTAATTCAAAATTCGAATCTAGCTACCTACTTCTCATCCCACCCACCAGGCACCCCCCCTCCCCCCGCCACACACACACATGGGTAATAAAGTAGGATAGTTTGCAACTTATCAATGTTGTTATATGTTAACCTGGTGCAGTTTAAGTATTTTCTGGTTGTCTTCATCCAGTTAAAGTATTCACATTTGATTCTTCTCAGGATTTCCTTTAATAATTGGTAGACAAACACTCTTCCAGTATGTCTTGTCTATAATGATTTTGAGGCAGCTTTTTGCTATTATTAAGTAGGTCAGGTTTGCCAATCTTTGTGCCTTCACAATCATGTTATTCTTCTGTTCCTTAAATATATCCCTCTTGTCTGTTATTATAACACCTAGATACTTAATATTGTTAGTCACACGGATTCTCTCAATGTTCTCTGGTTTGTGTTCTGCGTTGTGTATGATTATTTAGCTTTTTTCTTTATTTATTTCCATGCCATATTCCTTGCTTATTTCCATAAGTGTTTTGATGTTATCACAAGCTTCTTGTAACGCTATTATAAGTCTCATGGAAAATGTTCATAAGCAGAAGAAGAAGAAAAGTGCTTCCTCCATAACGGCTTGTGTTGTTGTTATGATCAGCTGATTCCACAAAGCGAGTGGTTCTACTTGTGAGTGTGACCAGATTGCTAGTCGTATCGCCGTCAAGCCAGGGAAAACGGAAGTCATACCTAGTGTGACCGTAGCTTAAGGTGATGTTCATGCCTCTAGTAGTAAAACCCTTTCTCTTTTCCATTTCTTGAAGAATTAAATAAATGATGAGTTTAAAGATAGTTGTGGAAACTGTACAGCCCTGTCTGATCCCATTTGCTACCTTCATTTCTGTGGTTAGGTCTTCAGTGATGCTGAGTTTTGTTATGTCATCTTGGTAGGTGTTAGCGAATGCAGTGATGATTAGTGGATGTATTTTGTATTTAATCAAGGCCTCTACTATTTTAGCTCTCTTCACTGAATCAAACGCCTTTGAGAAGTCAATAGATGTGATAATTAACGTTTTGTTTTCCCTATAACTCATTTTTACACAATATTGAAGTATAAAGATGTTGTCTTCTATTCTTGCTCCGGAAGTGAAACCAGCTTGTACTATTTTTTGTTCTTCATTAATCCTAAGATGGTCTTCAATTTTGTTTCAGATCACAGCCATGAATATTTTATATATGTAATTTGTTAGTGCAATTAATTGGGCGGAGGTCCTTTGCTGTTGGTTTGGCTTTCTTGGGTATCATTATGGTATGTGATCTTCTCCATTCTTGTGGTATTTTTCCACTTTCCAGTACATTATTTAAGCATCTTGTTATTGTTTTCATACATTAACTTTTTATATAATAAGGCTTTATAAAATTCTGGTTTACATGTGTTAGGTCCTGGAGCTTTCTTATTTTTTAGATTTTGTATAACTGATTTGACCTCTGTTTCTGTTATAACTGGTGTGGTCATGGGCATGATTTCTTTTTCAACTGACACTGCCATATCCATGTGTTTCCTGCCAGGAGGAGCTCTTCTGCGATAGCAAGGAAAAGTACCAGCCCACCTTTGAGGGCTAGGACCCCGAGAAGTTCCATACGTTGACACGCCTGCTGAACAGGGGGATACTAGACGGTGGGGAAGGCCTACATTATCCTTCACCAACTTTGTGCCAAATTACTTGCTTTGCCTAGAGTGTATGGGACTCCCTAATCAACAACAAGGAGAGGAGGAATAAGTAAGTCAAGTTTATTTATATTACAGTATTTTTTTTTTTCTTCGATGGGGTAAACAGCATCGGTGCATACATACATACATATTTGATATGTTTAAATGCCATTATCTTACTGTTTGAGTGCTTACACACATGCATTAGGTTTTTTTTTTTCTTACATTCTTCGAACGAATGGATGCTACAGACTAGTAGGTAATATAACTATAGGAATTAATCTATTAATTTATAAATTTAATTGTACTTCTGAATTTTTAATTTTTTTCGGATGTTTTTTTTATTTTTATTTGTATAATTTTTTGTTCACTTGTAATGTGCTAACATTCACATTTTATTTCAGGTTTTTTGGTTGTGACAACCATAAGGACACATTCCTGCAGATCCTTGTTGGCTTGGCCAGGAAGTTCCCAGAGTTTGAGGTGGCACAGTGCTGTAATGGGCACAATGTAATCACCAAGATTCTCCCCGTCGTGGGCGGCAGCCTTTTCAATGGTTCTGGCTCCAATTTATGCAGGGACACAAACTCTGATGTTCACGCCAAGTTGCTCTCCAAACGTCAGGCCACCGGCGACTGTGTGATGGATACTAGAAGCCATGACCAAATGAAAAGGTAGAAGCTCCCAGGGCAGAAAAAATAGGTGATCGGGAGATAATGACTGCGTCTTACAAGCCAGTGATTTGTGTCTCTCTTCAAGGGAGTTAAACTTACTGCTACTGCAGTCAGTTTGTTGCAGTGCAACAAAGATATTTCTCCCCCTGCAAGACAGTGACTTGTGCTTTTTTTTTTTCAAGGGAGTTATACTTACTGCTGCTGCAGACAGTGTTTTTTTTTTTTTTTCTGTGCAACAAAGATATTTCTCCCCCTGCAAGACAGTGACTTGTGTCTCTCTGGACGCAAGTACGCCAATTCTTTAAGAGTGAGGCCATCGTCATCGTGTCAACCTGGTGTGTCTTTCTCGATATACCTTGGAGGAGGTGGCAGAGGAGATGCAGACCGCCAGGGAGCAGCTGGTCATAGAGGACACTCGGATGGTTCAGATGTTGATTGGAGAGCTTTCTGACCTGGAACTTGAACCGCCAGAAGATCTGCTTGCGGCAGCTACAGGGCACTTCTCGGGGTAGCTGGGCAGGATGTCCTTGGGTGAAATTATTGCAAATATGGTGTTTTTATTGGTGTCTTAGGATTGAATAATTGTCGCCCACCGATGACGTATGTTAACTAATTTGTTTT
The DNA here is from genome assembly GCA_036785275.1 of Cancer borealis. Lineage (NCBI taxonomy): Eukaryota > Metazoa > Arthropoda > Malacostraca > Decapoda > Cancridae > Cancer > Cancer borealis. Next base: position 61,556 of record JAXIVD010001855.1, on the reverse strand, counting down.
TGTTGCTCATAAACATATTTTTCACATCACTCTGAGGTGCTTGCTTTTTGTTTGAGGTTTCTATGATGATTTTAAGTATTTTATTCAAATAAAACAATCAAAAAATCGCCTCAGCACCCATTTGCGAAAGACCCGATTTCGAGTGTACAGTCACGTATGGTGTATTCTATGGTATTGCATATTAATATAGACTACATGATCTATGCATGTAAGTGTTTTCAGATTGAAATTCCAATATTCCTGGAAATTATTGCAAATTTTGTGTTTTTATTGGTGTCAGGATTGAATAATTGTCGCCCACCGATGATGTATGTTGACAAATTTGTTTTTGTTGCTCATAAACATATTCTTCACATCACGCTGAGGTGTTTGCTTTTTGTTTGCGGTTTCTATGATGATTTTAAGTATTTTATTCAAATAAAACAAACAAAAAATCACCTCAGTACCCATTTGCGGAAGACCCAATTTCGAGTGCACAGTCACGTATGGTGTATTCTATGGTATTGCATATTAATATAGACTACATGGGCTATGCATGTAAGTGTTTTCAGATTGAAATTCCAATATTCCTGGAATTTATTGCAAATTTTGTGTTTTTCTTGGTTTCTTAGGGTTCAATAATTGTCGCCCACCGATGACGTATGTTGACTAATTTGTTTTTGTTGCTCATAAACATATTCCTTATATCACTCTAAAGTGTTTGCTTTTTATTTGAGGTTCCTATCTTAACTCTAAGTATTTTATTTGATTATTTTATTTGATTTTTCTAAAAATCTGCCGTAGGGCCAGTTTGCAAAAGGTCTGATTTCGAGTGTCCAGTCAAGTATGGTGTAGTCTATGGCCTGCCATATACACCATATATTTTCTGAATTATTCATATATATGTGCTTTATGTGTTGAGTTACCCCTCTTTGCTAGAGGGCAAGGCACTTGGAAATACAGTATTCTTTGTTAACTTGAAGGGGTAACTTAATTGTTTTACCATATCATTTCAATAACTAGGCTTCATACTCGTAAGAATTATTATTATTATCATTACTATAATTATTATCAATCGGTAATTATTGCATTTTGTTAGAAAATTTCAAAAATATGGAAAAATTAGAAACTTAAACACAAACAGCTCTCAAACAGCTCTCTAACGACTTTCAAGGCAAAGATCCGGCTTTTATCGTTCATCTGGAAGAGCTGGCTCTATGAACCGATTCGTTCACGAGCGCCCATCACTAAGTTACCACGCCCTTTTTCAAATCAGTCATATCCCATCTGTTACAAGGGAAGGTGTGCTGCTCCATGCCAACTCAAAATACTCGTCACATCTCACACAGAAACAAGTCTTCTAAGACAACTATTTTAGGCAAGGACTTATAATTGAGACTAATTTTTGTTTTGCATATATATAAACAGTAGTAAATAATAAAATTGTCAGCAATAGGCTGTAGGTACTCAAAATTTGTCGCTTCTCAAATTCATAATGCAGCCAGTTACCATGAATATTTGGCATAAGTAGGTTAGCACAATATAGCAAAGATTTGATGGAATAAGTATATGTATGAATTATTATCAATATAACCATTATTATTATTATTATTAGTATATTATTACTATTTTTGTCATTATTATTATTATTATTATTATTACAACCATTATTATTATTACTATTATTATTATTATTAATATCAATATTATTAACATTATTATTATTATTATTTTTATTAATATTATTATTATTATTATAATTTTCATTATCATAATTTTTATTTTTACTATTATCATTATCATCAATATTATTACTATCAATATTATTATTAATATCATTATCGTTATTATCAATATAATTATTTTTATCATTATTATTATTATTCTTATCATCATCATTATTATTATTATTATAATTGTTATTATCATTATTATTATTATTATTGTTATTCTTCTTCTTCTTCTTCTTCTTCTTATTATTATTATTATTATTATTATTATTATTAGTAGTAGTAGTAGTAGTAGTAATAATAATAGTAGTAGTAGTAGTAGTAGTAGTAGTAGTAGTAGTAGTAGTAGTAGTAGTAGTAGTAGTAGTATCATTATTAGCATTGTTATTATCATTATTATTATCGTAATAATTATTTTCTATTATAATTACTATTATTAATATTATTATTATTATTATTATTATTAATATTGCTAGTGTTATTGTTATTATTATTGTTATTATTATTATTATTACTATTATTATTATTATTATTATTATTATTATCATTATTATTATTTTCATTATTTTCAGTAGTAATCGTATCATTATTATCTTTATTATTATTATTATTAATTTTTTTTTTACTGTTGTTTTCATTATTATCATTATTATTATTATTTTATTAATATTATTATTATTATTATTATTATTATTATTATTATTATTAGTAGTAGTAGTAGTAGTAGTAGTAGTATTGTTATTATTATTATTATTATTATTATTATTATTATTATTATTATTATTATTATCATTGTTATTATTATTATTATTATAATATTTATTATTAGTTTTATAAGTATTTGTATTATCATTATCATTATTGTTTTTATTAGCATCATTATCATTTGTAGTTAATATTATCATTATTTATATTAGCATCATTATCATCAGTTCAACACTAGAAAGGATGAGTTCTAAGCCTTCAAGGCGACCACCTTCACCACAACCCATAGGAACAGACAACCATTTAGACTTTGACGATTTGGATCTGTTGGTGGCTGGAAGTGATGGAGACACTAATAGTGATAGTAACGGTGGCCTGAGTAGGGGGAGGAACCACAAGGTAGGAGTAGTACTGAAGGTGCCACACCACCTGCTACGCATCCAAGTGAAACTATTTTCCCATGGAGTGATGGCCATGATTTTGTGCCTGATATCCATGACTTTGATGCATACTCATCAAGGCATCACTCCAGCTTTCCCAATTAGGCCTGATGGGACAGAGCTGGAGTATTATGAGGCATTTTTTGATGATAAAGTGATGACGAAGATAGTAGACGAGACAAACATTCATCATGACTATTACACACATTACACACCACAGCCGACTTAGGAATTGGATGAACACAACTCTTAGGGATCTTTTTGTTTTCTTTGCTCTTATTATCCTTATGCCAATCTCAAAGAAACATGTGATCAGTGACTATGGGAAGAGGAATCCGCTAATAGGAACACCTAATTTTGGCAAATACATGTTTAGGAATAGATTCCAGGCCTTACGTAGCACTCTACACTTCGCCAACAATGCAAACCCTAAACCTGCAATTTCCATCTGGAAGATAAAGGATATATTTATGATACTAAAGGCACGGTTCACTCGTTTTTTTAAACCATACTGTAAGCTGGTCATTGATGAACCACTTGTGGTATTCAAGGGCCGATTGAAATTCAAACAAAACATGCAAACAAAAAGGAGCCGATTTGGCATCAAATTGTTTATTTTGTGTGATTGCGAGACTGGTATTGTTTTGGACTTCCTCCCATGTACTGCCTCCAACATTAACTTCAATGGAAATGACATCCATAAAAGTACCGGTAGCATAAAGACCTTGCTTGCCCAATGCATGGATACAAAAATGCCACATCTTGTACGCTGACAGTTACTATACAAATCCAAACTTGTCAGATTTTCATCACAGCAAAGGTGTTGGCTCGTGTGGCAAAACACGTAAATACAGTAAAAACATACCTCCACTTTTTAAGACCCGTAAAACAAAACCAGGTGACCTTTACATCCAAAAGTCAGGGAAACTTATGGCAATGCAGTGGCATAATAAACGGGAAGTGGTCATGCTGTTAACAATACACAGAAAAAATAAAAAACACGGGCAAAACACATTTCATGACAGAGAACCCCATACCTTGTCACTGACTACAGGCAAAACTTGCGTCTTGTTGACAAGGCTGACATGATGGTTAGTTTTGTAGGCTGTGTAGGAAAAACAATCAGCTGGTATCACAAACTCTTCCTTCATCTAATTGATATTTTCTTGTCGAATTCATACATTTTCATGCTAGTATGGAGTGGGAGGAAGCCAACAGCTCTAAGGGAATTCAGTTATTTGGTTTCTTACCAATTACTTGAAAAGTACGGAGAACCAGTTTCAACACATCCAAGCCAGCACTCACTACAGCAACACATGCCTGACCGTTTGGCATGTTCTGCTTGGGTACAGCGTCACTACCTGTAACCACTTCCACCCCCACCACCCACTGCCAAAACAAAACGGACAAAAACGCAAATGGACTGCCACGTTTGTAAACACACCACCCAGCGACCCAAGAAAAGATAAATAACTTATTATCACTGTAAGGAGTGCAATGTAGCATTGTGTCCAGGAGAATGCTTTATGCAGTACCACACACTACATACATACTGACGTCTTCCAGAAGTACAAATACACTTATTTTCTTGTTTTCCTAAGCTTAAATAGATGTATGCTGAAAAAGCTATTATTGTTCAGAGTGGGACACAGAAGTTGAATAAATTCAAATGTTCTCATTATATAATATACATATTATAGGTATGCACAGACACACACACACACACACACACACACACACACACACACACACACACACACACACACACACACATAATGTATAAGATAATATTTTTTACGTGAGTATTTATTCATTTTCAGACGGAGTAATGTTACATATTATTGTGTTTTATTGTATTATGTCATTGATTTTTCTCACATTCTAACTTTTAGGCGTATATGAAAAACACACAGGAAAAGAAATGCCTAGATTGTGATAATGTGCTGCAATGACTGTTATGAAAGACATTACGTAGAAAACATAGGTCTGGCTAACATGTTGCAAAATTAAAAAAAAAAATTTTTAGCAGTAAGAAAAATAAAACGTGACAAACCGGTGTTTCTATTTAGTACCTAATGCCTTGAGAGATAACAGTATGAAATCGAGGTATAAGAGTATGGACTGAGGATGAGGTGTAGGGATTTTTGAAGATTTGTCACCGTCTGTCACAACGAGGATGAGGTCTGTCATAGGGATGAAGTGTGTGTGTGAGAGCTTTCTTTTTCTTGGAAATAATTCCTCTCAATTTATTCACCAATGAAACTTATTTTCCACATAAACAAATAGTAAGATAACCGTTTAGGAAACACCAGTCCTCCAAAGTGGTAGTCACCAAGAAGAACGAAGACGGGTCGTGAAACATGATATGATGATAGCAGCAACCTGCATTTCGACTTCTACAGTGAAACAAGATGATGATGGCGGCACATGTTCCGCCCTCCTTCATGATGCCGGCAGGCATCTGTATGGAGGGATGGACGGATGGATGGATGAATGGATGGATGGCTGGATGGATGGATGGAGGGGTGAATGAATGGATAGATAGATGGATGGATGGGTGGATAGATGGATGGATGGATGGGTGGATGGATGAATGGATTGATAGGTGGATGGATGGGTGGTTGGATGGATGGATGGATTGATAGGTGGATGGATGGATGGATAGATGGATGGATGGATGGATGGGTGGATAAATGGGTTGATGGATGGATGGATTGATGGGTGGATGGATGGACGGATTAATGGGTGGATGGATAGATGGATGGACGGATGGATGAATGGACAGAGGGATGGATGGATGGACAGATGGATGGATGGATGGATGATTGGGTGGATGGATGGTTGGGTGGATGGATGGATGGATGGATGGATGGATGATGGAATGGGTGATGGATGGATAGATGGATGGATGGATGAATGGGTTGATGGATAGATGGATGGATGGATGGGTGAATGGATGGATAGGTGGATGGATGGATGGTTGAATGGTTGGGTGAGTGGATGGCTGGTTGGATGGATTTCGGTGAGTGGTTGGGTGAATGGATAGGTGAGTGGATGGATATGTAAATAGATGGGTGGGTGGGTGGATGGATTACTAGGGTAGTGGAATGGTGGGTGGATAGATGGGTGAATGGATGGATGGGTAGATTGATGGATGGGTGGATGGGTGGATGAATAGGTGGATGGATGCGTGGGTGGATGGATGCGTGGGTGGATAGATGGATGGGTGGGTGGGAGGATGAGTGCATGGATGGGTGGGTGGGTAGATGAGTGAATGGATGGATGTATAGGTGGATAGATGAGTGAATGATGGATGGCAGGCAGGCTGTACATTCAAAATGCTGGTGCTATGTTCAGTGTGAATAACGACGCTAGCCTATCCGTTGAGCTGCGTCGAGTTGCCAATGGCACATTTTTACAGAATATTTGCTTCCAAGATATATTGTGTATAGAAATAAAAATAGTTTTCCTCTATTCTTCAGACCGTTGTGAGTTGATAAAGAAAATATTGAATAAAATCATCATTTAAAAAAAAATTCTAGAACACTGACAAAAAAAACCTCGGCAGTGTAAGGATTAAGCGAGATATAAGATTTTTCCACAAATAACTTTAAAAAATTACATAATAACAACATTTAAAAAAAATATATAATAACCATATAAGGGTTACTGCGTACGATCCCTTAAAATTTCATTCCGATCCTTCCAGTAGTTTAAGAGAAGATAGAAGACAGTCGGACGGACAGACAGAAAGACACATACAGACATTTCAAACTGGTCGTTACTGTCGCAGTTTGAAATTATCATATTTTTAATTGATTACACTGAGCTATAAATAATAATATCAATAAATAATGGCAATAAAAAACATTTATATATTTTCAAGTATTGATAGTGGGCTATAATGAATATCTTTAAATATCAGTAATAGGCTATATTAACTCTCATCAAATACCGGTAATAGATTACTAAATATGTTTTAGTATCTGTGATAGGCTATAAATAATATGCTACCTTCATATAGTAGTAATTAACTTACGGTAACTGTATTGTCATTGAAATGTTGATACTGGAAATTTGGTAAATATTGCAATATTCTTCTTACTGAATTTTAATGCTAAAAATAGTTGCAATTTAGTAAATAGACATGCTGGGTGACCATGAAACTAAAAACCACTGACCTAGCATACCCTAACTGCTCGCTTCAGTTTAGATAGATATTGCAAAACACATTGTCTTGTCGTCGGAAGACAATCTGAGCCATCGAGTGAAGGATATTCCCTGATGAGTCTTGTACCTCATTTTTTGTCTTGTTGCTGGAATAGGAGATGCGAATTAGAGTAGCTTGTTCAGGACCTTCTCATGCCACAGACAGATCTTGGGCAGACAGCTTGGCAAACACATAAAAAATATAATTTGGTTTTTATAGATAAAATTATCTTCTGGCGTTTCCTAATTTTCCAAAATTTACCCGGAGATGGGAACGGAAAATAATTTAGCCACCCGGAAGTTAAGGGTTAAAGCTACGCAGCATATTTGTGGATACATATGTGAATGAATGGTGGGTCACAAAACCATGTGGTCTATCCAATCTCATCAGATGGCGAAAGTAGTTAGTCGGGTCAATTTGCGGGATGCATTGTACAATTCCATCCTCTGGGTACATTGATGAATTCTGTATGGATATTTGAATGTGCCGATAATCTTGGTTGTTTTTCTTGAAAAATTGGAGGGCAGCAATCAATTTGTTTTTTCTCACCAAGAAAGATCTATCTCTGATCTGAGAGTCTCATTGCGGCATTTATTCACAATTAACTGGCAATTCCTCGGGTATACGGGGCAATACATGAGAAAAATCAAAGATGTCCTGTTTGTAGCTGAGGGTGTAAAATCTTGACACATGCGACCTACTCATCTTGTAAATGGAGATGATGGGGAAAATCAGAGATATCACTGACTTTTCAACAGGTGTGAGTGTTTCACCAACCCAGGGTTACTAAAGTCAGCATGTTGCAATGAAATTTATTCAGTAGTATTTCAACCTGTTGAAAGTCACATCATTTATGCCCAAACAAATAAAGCACAATCATCTATATAAATTATGTCACAACTATGAAAGAATATTCAATATTGGCGATCCAGGAAAAACAATTACAGAAATGCAGTATGAACTGCAACAAGATCATATATGAATATGTAGACCGAAAATAAATAATTCAAACAGGAACCTTACAACACTGCCAGGCCCCGGATGATGAACAAAAGTAATTGGCACCCGTACAGAGTGCCAAAGCAAGTCAATGGGAGTGTAGCATTCCAACAATCAATGCAGCATGGTAGAGGACAGTTCACTGGCAACCAGTCCTGCCAGCATCCATCTAAATCACAATTCATCATAAATATATACGACCAACAGCGTATACAAATACGAAAATAAATAAGTAATCACAAGGAAAAATTTTAACATACAGCCCTACAACCCAGTAATATGTCTTGTACAGCAATAACCCCCAACATACAGCTAACATTAAACAATTTTTGCGCTAACTTAAATAAAAATAATAGCATCTAAATTATCACAATAATGCAGCTCAGTGTACTCAAAACTTGTAATGAAAATAAATCCCTGTCACACTGAAATAGCTGTTGTCACTTCACTCAGTTAACTGCACAAAACCACAACATTGCATAACTAGGTAACATTGACAACTCGTGTCCGTACATTATATTACAATACATATCCTTTCTTACCTTCATAGCCTCCACACAACAATCACAGTATCAAACAGCGACTCCACGTTAAAATAACAAAACACCAGCACTTTAGTATACCTCTATGCTCGTGGGCAGCTGCTCCAACACTGCGGCCAGCTGAGCTGGACACTAGTGAACTCAACTAACAAGGAACGTCGTATAAATTCACACGAGCAAATAAATAAGAAATACAAAAAATATGTGAATACAAGAAATTATTTGATACAAATCATTTAACAGGTATGAATTTCATATAATTTCATATAATTACAAGACATAATATCATAAGGACAATAATGGCTGGACAGCTGAACAGGTAACTATCATAACTTAAACAATAAATGTTACACTCCCACCGGGCAGGCTATTGACATACCTGTTCCTCTACAGGAAGCAACAATACAATTTTATGAACTTATCTACTAATTATAGTATCAAACTGATCTGTATAGGAAAGATCTTATATCTTAACACTACGTCCCTTGTCTTGTCACCTGTACTTGGTTTTAGTTTTAATATTTGAACTAGTTTCCAAGAATTCTTCAAAGCATTAGTTTCTTGTATGAGCACAACATCTCCTACACACACGTCTCTTATATATACATACCATTTTTGTTGTACAATTAGAATTGGGAAATAATCTCTAGTTCATCGTTTCCAAAATGATTATGTGGCAAGATTAATAAAATTTTGCCTAACTTTAAAACTAGCCATAGTAGAGTAGGAACCTGTAAAGGTTTTCACAGTAGCCCGCCCCAAAAGCAAGTCATTTGAACATAAATAATATCCCATGTTAATGTCATTACCAGGTTTCATCCCAATTGGTCTTTCATTTAGCATGTTTGCTATTTCAAAAAACGCAGTCTGAAGTTCACTGAAAGTTAAGATAATTTCACCTATACATCTGACACAAGCCCTTTTAACTGAATTAACTATGGCCTCTGAACACCCATGTTCCCATGGAGCATCTGCTCCATGACATACCCTCTGATATACCAAATATAAGGATTTTTGGTTTATCCCACTTATTGCCCATATTTCTGAGCTCTTTATTAGCTAGCACAAGTTGAGAACCAGAATCTGAATACATAGTTTTAAGGAAGCCCCTAATAGATGTGGGCCTACGTAGATAAGTGAGAAAGCTATCTACATCATATCCCTCAGCTAAATCTAAATATAGAGCACGGATCACCAAACAATTTATAACTACACCATAAATCTTTCTTTTAATTCTTCTCTTTACAGTGTCTTTTATCATGAATGGGCCAAACAAATCAAAAGCAGAATGATAAAATGGAGGGCTAAGTTTCAGTCCCTTTTCCGGAAGTGGACCCATACTTTGTCCCACAATTTTCTTTTCCAATTTTCTACACAGAACACATTTTGCTTTTATATCTTTGATAATTTTTCTTGCCCTAGGTATCCAATAGACGGATTGTATCTTACCCAAAGTACTTTTTATCCCTGCATGATCTTTTTTCATGAAAAGTCATTACACACGGTCATGAGAAAGAAGAATGAATATCTCCTTGTTCCTTTTATCTTTCATCCAATTGACAATTCTGAAACCAACTAAGATTATACAATCTTCCATAGATGTGTTTAATCTTCTAAATCTCTCTTCCCAATTTTCTTTAATTGATAGTTGTGCAGCTTTCACCCATATTCTCCCTGCTTCATGTAATTTACTTTGTTTAGGAAGTCTATGTACACCCTTATATTATTTTTCCTTAGAAATATTCATTATTCTGGCAGTATCGCGAATCAGTTTGTCTTGTGAGCTATATCTACGAACATCCATGATATTCGCATTAGGTGTATTATCCGTAACATTTTTACTCAATAAAACATGTTGAAGTTCGTTATCCTCTTCAACATCACCAACATTACAATCAGTTTCCTTACTTGGCCATCTATCGTCTGGTAGTTTTAAGAATCTGAGACCGAGCTGCCATTCAGAAGAGGATCCTACCTCAGATGAATCACATAGTCAGCAATATTCACTTCAGTAGGTATCCACATTCATTTTTCGGGGTTAGTTTTTTCTCTGATTTCACCGACCCTGTTCGCAACATATGTACCAACTTTCAAATTTTCTTTGCTAATTTGTGACTTCAAAATTTCAGAATCAGTTAGATGGTGAATCTTGCTAAATGTAACTCTTGATTCGTTCACACTGGTCGTGCGTAATCTAGCGGCTAAGAGTGCGCCACATAATTCAAGCCTGGGAATAGTCTGTGTCCTAGTAGGAGCCAAACGACTCTTAGCTGTCATTAATTGGGATTCATATATATCCTTCCCTATATACCATCTAATGTACGCGACAGCCCCAAAGGCTTGCATAGAACAATCTGAAAATATTACCAAGGATTGATTTTTATACATATAGTGATTAGGGACCAACTGCAAGCTTCTTGAAAATGTTAAATCTTGTATAGCAAATATTTTATACAAAAAACTTGCAACATTCTTCTCTCATTTCGCTTGGCGTGTAATCATCCCATCCTAGCTTTCCCTTAACTGGATTCTCATAGGAGATCAATTCACGCATTAATAATTTGTCTTTCATTAAAGCTGGAGTAATTAATCCTAATGAGTCATAAATACTTGATATTTGACTTGAGGCTTCTCGTTTAGTTAAGTTTCTTGGTACCTTTTCAAGAATTTCCTCTGCCCGTATATCAAGTCCAGATCTAATTTTCCTTACTTTAAGAGAAAAGTTAGTTCTAACTTTGATTTAAGTTCATCTTCCTTTGGTCTCCAGACTAGGCCCAGAACCTTTTTATAATCTGAGTTGGGGAGCTTGATGTCTTCATCCACTTCTGAAATACCAGACAGAATCCAGTTCTTTATTTTGAAGCTACCCTTCGCTAGACAATCCTCAATTTTTGTCATCAATGTGATGGCTAACATACATATAGCTCCACTGGGCCTATCCCCAAAAGTTACTACAATCAATATATATTGGTATGTGGGCTTATCATTACACATGTCCCGCCAAAGGAATCTATGAAAATGTTGGTCAATTTCTGATAGCCTTACTGAGTTGAACATCTTAGAAATGTCACCAACAAATGCAATGTGTCCCATGAGAAATCTTATCAAAATTCCAAGCAAGTTATTCAACATATCTGGTCCTTTGCCCAGTAATCATTCAATATATGTCCATTGTAAGAGGCAGATGAGTTGAACACAATGCGTATGGGTGTAGATGTGAATCCAGGCTTGTGTATCTCATGCTGTGTTATATAATGCACTGGGCCCTTGTATTCTTCAATTTCTTTCTTACTCAATATTCTGGCAACTTTTCTTTTAATCATGTCATGCATTTGATCGTTGATCGTTGTAAGCCCTTGAGTATTCATGACCAAGTTTTCTTAACTACCTTTCAGTTCCCTTTAATCGCATCATTGATATTCCTAAATTATTGGGAAGTTTGCCAGGATTGTCGATCCACGGGTAATTTATAGTCCAATAGTTATCCTCTGCATTGTAGACTAATCCTGATAATATCATCTTCATCTTTTTCTCTTCTTTCACATTCATTGGCCTTTTCTGATTACATTCCTTACAGACTTTGCAGCTATCACACTTTGGTTTGCAAACTGTACCCATGTGATCAATTCGAAAATAATTATCTACTTCTTCCTTAATGCCTTTCATAGGTTCAAAATTCATATAATTAATGTCAGTCGTTACTGATACATGATTTACCCGAACAATGTATGAATCAACACCCTCAACTCTTAAATTCGGATGGTATCCACGGACACAGAGTCCAAACTCGTTCCTCATTATTTGTAGGTTATCCTTAGACACAACAACCTGTGGCATTATACAACAACAGTCAGCACCAATAAGCATGTCAACATTTCTATGAGGACGAATGAGAGAAATTTCTGGTGTCAACACAAAGATTCTTTACAGTTGACCTATATTCATCTTATTGGTCTCAGTGGTAATTTCTTCTATTCCATATGCATACACATAGACTACACCATACTTGACTGGACACTCGCGACAATCGCTGACAGACGATATTACATTTCGGTCCTATAGATTCCGCTGCTATGAGTGATGACAGATAATACTTCATATTATCAGTTCATATTCTACTTAGGACATTGTATTTCATGTCTTTACAATCAGTAATGATTGCTGAACCATGGCTGAACATAAAAAATTATTTTACAACTTTTGCAAATAGGAAATTAACATAAAGATTACAAGTTTGAGTGAAAAATCGTGTGGTAGTTGTATATAAAGCATATTGTTTATAGCAAAAAAATCTGGCAAATTCGCAATAATTTCTGAAATAAAACATCACATATTGTGAAATAACCATTCCTGAATATGATTTGATTGTGATCAAATGTCATATAATCATTATATCGACTTGGGAATGAATTTTTCATAACAATTCGTGGCGCGAAAGGCAAAAGGCGAAAGAGGTCACAAGAAGAAGAAGAAGAAGAAGACCAAAACAATCCTTTACAAAGGTCAACAACATAAATAGTTCAATTCAGTGGTCCCATGACGCTATTATAAGTCTCATGGAAAATGTTCATGAGCAGAAGAAGAAGAAGAGGAGAAGTGCTTCCTCCATAACGGCTTGTGTTGTTGTTATGATCAGCTGATTCCACAAGATTAGTTCTTCTACGTGTGTGACCAGACTGGTAGTTGTATCGCTGTAAATCCAGAAAAAACGGAAGCCAGGCTAGCGTTAGCAAAACCTAGTGTGACCGTAGCTTCATCAGCTTCTATTGTATACTCTGAATCATGCTTGAAATAAGATTTGAAACTATTTCCAAATATTTTGTTTGTTTTGTACGTTTTCACTGAGCATGGCAGGATAAAAGGAAAAGTACGTACGCCGGGAAGGTGATGTATGGTGATAAGATCATTGGAAAGAACATTGCTAAATAGAAGAGGAGGAGGAGGCAATGAAACCAACAAGCTGACTAGAGACCATCACCAATAAGGAATTACAATGGAGTTATTTTACACAGTCTCTGAGAAACGCTCTCTCGATGACACTCAACAAACATCGTAAGTTGATTAGGAATGTTAAATTTTTTCTTCTTGATGTTATTTATGGGTATATGAAAGTATGAGTGAAGTATGAGTATGAGTGAATTGATTACGAGTGACTTAGGGTGTTGTGTTCAAGTTTTGGTTATATTTTACAATTACTCTCAACACTAAGGTGTTGTGTATCCTGCCATGCTCAGTGAAAATGTAGAAAGCAAACAGAATATTTGGAAATAGTTTCAAATCTTATTTCAAGCATGCATGTATATTAGTATGGACTACATTGGCTATGTATGTATGCGTTTTCAGTTTAAAATTCCAATATTCCTGGAAATTATTGCTAATATGGTGTTTTTATTGGTGTCTTAGGATTTGATAATTGTCGCCCACCGATGACGTATGTTGATTAATTTGTTTTTGTTGCTCATAAACATATACTTCACATCACTCTGAGTTGTTTGCTTTTTGTTTGAGGTTTCTATGATGATTTTAAGTATTTTATTCAAATAAAACAAACAAAAAATCGCCTCAGGACACATTTACGAAAGACCCGATTTCGAGTGCACAGTCACGTATGGTGTATTCTATGGTATTGCATATTAATATAAACTACATGGGCTATGCATGTAAGTGTTTTCGGATTGAAATTCCAATATTCCTGGAAATTATTGCAAATTTGGTGTTTTTTATTGGTGTCAGGATTTAATAATTGTCGCCCACCGATGACGTATGTTGACTAATTTGTTTTTGTTGCTCATAAACATATTCTTCACATCACTCTGAGGTGTTTGCTTTTTGTTTGAGGTTTCTATGATGATTTTAAGTATTTTATTTAAATAAAACAAAAAAAAAATCGCCTCAGGACACATTTGCGAAAGACCCGATTTCGAGTGCACAGTGACGTATGGTGTATTCTATGGTATTGCATATTAATATAGACTACATGGGCTATGCATGTAAGTGTTTTCAGATTGAAATTCCAATATTCCTGGAAACTATTGCAAATTTTGTGTTTTTCTTGGTTTCTTAGGATTTAATAATTGTCGCCCACTGATGACGTACGTTGACTAATTTGTTTTTGTTGCTCATAAACATATTCTCTACATCACTCTGAAGTGTTTGCTTTTTATTTGAGGTTCCTATCTTATTTCTAAGTATTTTATTTGATTTTTCTAAAAATCTGCTGTAGGACCGGTTTGCAAAAGGTCAGATTTCGAGTGTCCAGTCAAGTATAGTGTAGTCTATGGCATACATAATTCATTCATGACCCGTCTGATCAGTTAACGGGACTACATACTGTTTGATAGTCAGGTGTTCTACGGTTTTCCCAACCTTTGTAATAGTTATGTTTTTATCAATACCCCTTTGCCCAAGTTGTCGAGCCTTAGTATGCGTAATGAGACTCATGTTGCTTCCACTATCATAAAATACTGTAATGGGTTGTCTCCTTCCCATTATTTGACTTATCATTAACAAGACTCCATTTCTTTTATAGTTTGTTTCACTAAAATGCATTGATATGTCAGATGACTCAGGTTGGACAAATATATCATGTAGTTTGAGATGATGTGGTTTACCGCAAACCTGTCCATTACTTCATTTTTCATTACAAGTATGTCCCCTTTGCAAGCATTTGAAGCAGGCCTCATATCTTATAAGGGTATCAAATTTGTTATTTCTGTCCATGTTCATGAAAGTTATACAATGTGTTGTATTATGGTTGTCAGTATCATGTAACCAGCAGCAATTATTTGTAGCGTTTTGATAATTTATATTGCTACTAAGATTATAACTAGAAATCTTCACTGTGCTCATTTGATTCAGAACGCAGTCAATATTAGCTTGTTGTTCCTCCTGCTTTTCTTTAATATTCTGCAGCATATCCATAACATCATCACTTGCGTTGTTAGTTTCCATATTACTGACATGAATGGCTCCCTTCTCAATGTAAGTTTTGCGATGTATGGCAGTGTTCATTTGTTCAATAATTTGTTTTTCAGTAGATATATAATTAGCTTCTGAAAAGCATCAGTCTTATATGTTAACTCATGGTAGATTTTAATGTATTCCTTTTTTTGTTCAGCAGGCAATAACCTTTCAATGATAATTAGGACAGAAATATTGGATATTTCCTTTTCAAGACCTGCCCTTTTTATGTCCAACCAACAAGCCTCTATTATATTTACTGTTGTTATGAATTTCTCATAATCTAATTCTGGGATAGGTTTCAGACCTTTAATTTCTCCTATTATACAGTCAGTTAGCTTCGCAAGGTCACCATAAGCATTATCTAAGCGTATCATCATTTCGTTGAAATCATCCTCCACCCCTATGATTACTTAATCAGCTTCACTTTCTAAACTACCTCTAAGGTGAAACGCTTCACAGCCAACCACTGGTTTCATAATTTTATTATAATCACTAAGAAATGTTGCATATTGACGTATGTTCCCAGAAAACTTTGGGCCATCCACCGGCTTCACTTTCATTCTAAAATGTTCTGCTGTTTCTGTAATTTTATTTTTCTTCATTTTGGACTTTTAATATAGCTTCACGAGCTTCTAATCTCTGTTTCTCTAACTCAGTTAAATAAGCATTTTCATCAAACACTTTAGCGTTATATTCCCTTTAACTTCTAGCTATTAGCAGTGCCTCAACATAAATTTCATGTATATTTTCTAAGTCTTGAAATGTCTCATCAATCTCACAAACATGTATTTCCAAGATTTGATATGATTTATGGTCCGACAAGCCTTTCTTGAGCTGGTTAAGTTTTTTGGTCAACTTGCCTCGTGTCTTTGCTCGTAGCCTCTTCAGATCAGCGTCCGGTGCCATGTTGATCCAACTTCCAATGTAGGCTTCTTCCCAGTTGTTATTGAAATGTTTCACCAATCCATGGTCACTAAAGCCAGCATGTTGCAATGTAATTTATTCAGTAGTATTTCAACATGTTGAAAGTTACATAATTTATACCCAAACAAATAAAGCACAATCATCTATATGTATTATGTCACAACTATGGAAGAATATTAAATATTGGCGATCCAGGAAAAAACAATTATATAAATGCAGTATGAACTGCAACAAGATCATATATGAATCAATACACAGAAAATAAATAAGGTAAATCTTACTAATAGCATCTCCTCACGGATCACCAAAATATTGACGCAGGTGATGAGGTACGTAATGTACAACAC
>JAXIVD010001855.1:7500-44517 GCA_036785275.1 Cancer borealis | reverse complement strand
TACTTAACCTGAGTTAGAGGAACAGACGATTAGAAGGCCCGTGAAGCTTATATTATAAAGTACCAAAGGGAAGAAATTAAGAATTACAGAGACAGCAAAAAGTTTACAAAATAAAAGTTGAAGGCCGGTGGATGGCACCTAAGTTTTCTGAGCGAAACATACGTCAATATGCTCACTTTCCTAAGTGGATTATAATAGGATTATGAAACCAGGTGGTGGTGTCTGTGAAGGCGTTTCACCGTTAGAGGTAGTTTTAGAAGGGTAAAGCTGCTATAAGCTAATCATAGGGGATGGAGGATGACATTCAACGAAATGATAATACGCTTAGTTAATGCTCTATGGTGACCACCTGCAAAGCTAACGGACTGTATAATAGGAGAATATTAAAGGGTCTGAAACCTATCCCAGGAATTAGATTATGAGAAATTCATAAAAAGTTTAATATAATAGGAGGCTTGTTAGTATGGACATCAAAAGAGGGCAGGTCTCGAAAAGGACCAATGTCCAAATATTCTCTGTCCTAAGTATCATTGAAAGGTTATTGCCAGCTGAACAAAAGAAAGGAATTGGATTAAAATCTACCATGACTTAACAGATAAAGACTGATTGCTTTTTCAGAAGCTAATTACATATATTTACTCAGCTGAAAAAAACAAATTCATTGAACATAATGAACACTGCCATACGACTCGCAAAACTCATAGTGAGAATAGGAGCCATTCACGTCAGTAATTTGGAAACTAACAACGCAAGTAATGATGTTAATGGATATGCTGCAAAAATATTAAAGAAAGGCAGGAGGAACAATACAAGCTAATATTGACTCCATTCTACAATCAGATGAGCACAGTGAAGGTTGTCCTAGTTATAATTCTTAGTAGCAATAGAAATTGTCATCAAAACGCTAACAAATAATAACTGCTGGTTACATAATAACTGACAACCATATCATAAAGAGCAGATGTGTTACGTTTATGAACGTGGACAAAAAATAAACAAATTTGATACCCTTAGAAGATATTGGGACGCCTGCTTCAAAATGCTTGCAAAGAGAACATACTACCTGGTTGTTTATGCAGAGATAAAGACTTGTAATGAGAAAACAAGCAATGGAAGGGTAGGTGCGGTAGACCACATATCAATCCCAAACTACATGAATCGTTTGTCCAACCTCAGTCCATCTGATATAACCATGCATTTTAGTGGAAACAAACTGTAAAGAATATGGAGTCTTGTTAATGATGTGTTGACGAATAAAGTTAACGCATGGTATGTAAATAGGTTGGTCCACCCCTTGACTTACACAGCATCTAATAGTTGATTGTGACAGTGACTGCCACTCATCTTGTACCACGGAATAAAAAGGATTTTAAAAGGTCGGAATTGTGGCCAAACTTTAAGAATCTACTGAGTCTTGACTTTTAGAAATGTATTAAAGCGCAAACATTAATCCCTCTTAGAGAGTATATAGATTAAGTAAGATATACAAAATTATGTTTTCCATACAAAGTGAAAACAATAATAGTCATCACTAAGGGTGGAAGCGCCAATGAGGTTAAGTTTAGTTTTAAAATTATAGTTGTGGAGGCCAACAATCTGCTTTTGCTCGGGGTGTTAGGTCATTATTTAAATGTGCGTTTTTCCAATACGGTTGAGGTTTTTGCCTAAAACATTTCCAAGATAAGATTACAATTACATTCTTTAGGAGGTATCTGAGGGTTACTTTATGAAATACTCTTATCCATGTCTTAATGGTATTAATTGGCAAGATACGTTAATATAAACTCAAAATATACGATGGAATTCACAGGGTAATCAACTTGTTGTCATTGATACTAACCTGTCTTATTTAGCTCCCTGTTCTCAACTGTGGCAGAATTCTTTCATGAGCAGTTGTTTTTTACATTTGCCATTTTTTTTTTCAACTTCAACCTGTGTTCTGCACAGGTTGAAGGCAGGAGTGTGAGCTCGGGGGCAGGTCACATCAGTCCAGCTAGCCTTCTTATCCTTGTAAGTAAGGGTGCTGCTGAACTTCCCATAATACTAGCTTAGTGACACACCAACCAATACTCTACAATGAACAGTGTTTCTTCCTCCTTCCAGTTGCAAGAGCGCTTCCTTTTTGCTGAAGGAGCTTAGTCTGCGGTGTTCATCTTCACGTTTAGAGTGCCTTGAACGTGGCGCGTAGAGCTCATAATGTAAACATAAAAACGAAAGAGTGTTCGCATTGCGCCGTTAAATATAAAAACCGTATATAACTTTAGACGCAAGCTTATATATGCCAATATTCCTTACGTATATCATCACTTTCGATGTCTTTGTCTAGTAATATTCAATATTTATTCATTGAATAAACTGAGAATTCCCGCTGTTTGAAAAAAAATTGTTTAGCTAGGCTACTTCTTCGACTAAAGATTGAAGTCCAACCTTAATTTTCCTCGCGCTTATGTTGCAACTATAAGTCCAACCTTTAAAAATTGTTTTGTGGATACAAGGTCCCAGGGGCCCGTATCCACAAAAATTTCTTAAGTCGTTAAGTTGGACTTAATAATTCATCTTAAGCAGCGAAATCCGTCTTAAAGTTGTCTTAACTGTGCGGTCAACGGTTAAGTACGGCCGGGGACCGATGCTTAAACAGGTGCGAGGAATTACACAATAAGTCGACAAGATGGGATCCGAATGTCCAACAAGTCCGTCACCTCCAACTGAGGATTTACCAGCCTCGAAAAGATGTCTTAAAACATGCTGAGTCACGCCGCGAGCTGATGAGGAGATACCGGTTGGACTCGTGCAGGAAGTTACCTATACGTGACTGGTTTGTTGAGAGAGGGCATTGTCAGAGCCCTCATTTCAAGAGTATATATAATATATATATATTCATAATATATATAATATAATATATATATATTATAATATATATATATATTATATATATATATATATATATATATATAGATATATATATTATATTTTTTTTTTTATTCCATTTTTGTGTGTGGGGATGGTTGATAACATAATAACTATACTAGGTAAATACTAAAACAATAACTACTCCATCCCTTTCTCTTGTTTTTTCCTCTTCCCTTCCCTACATATTATACATAGTGTACTCAACACACTTCTGTGAAGGGTTTCAGGCGGCGACACGAAACCATTATTTCCTACTCGCAAAACGTCTTTTGAAGTTATTTAGGTTCTGTTATGTATTAGGTTGGTTAGTTAAGTTAGATTGAGTTAATATATGGTTAGATTAATGGTTGTTAGGTTAGCGTTAAGTTAGGTTAGGTACGGTTCAGTCAATGTTTCGGTATATATAGATTTTTTACTATTTTATTAACCCAAATCCAGAAGAAAAATTTTAAGGTTAAGAACCCTAACTTTTGGGTAATAAAATTTTAGAATCTTATATAACCGATACCTAACTGCTAACACCGTACCTACCTAACTTAACACTAAACAATAACATACACCGTAATCTAAACCTAAACAAACCTTAACACCTTAACTCATAACTCAATACTAACATAACCAACCCTAAACATTAACATAACCTAGAACAACTAACTTCAAAGACGTTTTTGCGGCAGGTAAATAATGATTTCCCCCGCTGCCTGAAAACCTTCACAGATGTGTTGAATAACACTATGTATACTATGTAGGGGAAGGGAGAAAAAAAAGAAAGGGTTGGAGTAGTGATTGTTAGTTTGACCAATATACTTATGGACGTCTACAAAATAAGCAACCATTCTAATGCCTAGCTCTATGCAATGCTAGATTAGGTTAGGTATATAATGGTACTTAGCTCAGCAATGACAGTAATAAACAAGTGACTATATAAACAGACTAACCTGTTGGTGAAGCTGCTTGTGCATTCTGTCTGTGGCCGAGGGAAGGGAAGAGTAAACAGATGTCGTCTGCTGGGGGTAACACTGTCCCTCCAAAGCAAGATGACATGAATGTGGTGTTTACAAAGGTTTGTCTTCAAAAGAGGGTTTTCTTGAGTCCACTTTCTCGCCCAATACTACGGACATCATGAGTGGACCCAGGCCAATTTGCAACAACATCACATTATCCCGTAGGAGAGCATCAAACACTAACTGAGTGTTGATGCTGATTGTGGAATTTTTTTTTCTATTTACATATGCGATGTTCCTATCTCCCTTCGGAGCCACCTATCCTGACTGTCGGGTGCAATCAATGCCACACCCCACAACCGCCAGGGAAACCTGCAATTTGTTGGAATATTCCTCTTGCTTACGGCGGGATTCAGGTAGGTGTGAGAGGGAACTTCCACAAAGTCACACAATAACATCTGGCTGGAGTGAGTGCTTGCAATGTGTCAGTAATAGCTCTGCTTACTGACGCCTTTGGGTGTTGGTCCCTAGATCGTCACCGTGTTGCACAGTTGCAATCTTGCCCCGTGCGCCAAATAACGCATGTCAGTGTGATGAGAACTTTCATCTCTCGGTTGTTCAGTGCATTACTCCTCTGAAGTGGGAACTCTGCAATGCCCCTCCTCACCATACACAGTCACGTATAGCACTCCTGCACGATCCAACCGGTATCTCTCCATCACCCAGCTCGGCGTCACCTCAGCATGTTTAAGAGACGTCTTCTTTTCGAGGCTGGTAAATCCTCAGTTTGGCTGGTGACCGGGAACTTGTTGACATTCGGCCATCTTGTCGAACTTAAGTGTAATTCCCGGCCCGTTAAGCTTCGGTCACCCAGCAGTAGCTTGAACAGCGTGACCGCCAGTTAAGTCAACTTTAAGACGGATTTCGCGCATTAAGATGAATTCATAAGTCCAAAATCGTGATTTAAGTCTACTTAACGACTTAAGAATTTTTTGTGCGGATACGGGCCCTTGGGCTCCACTGAGGTGGGCGGATGGCAAAGTGTCAATCTACCTATATATATATATTTATATATAATATATATTATTATATATTATATATATATATATATATATATAATATATATTATATATATATATATACTGCCAGTCACACTGGCAAACGCCCACTTCATACAGTCATTCAAGGTGTCGACCAATCAAATGTCCCGACTGGGAATCGGAAGCAGGGTTGCCCAGATTTTCTCATGGATTCTTAATACCCGGCTTTGCTCCCTAACAGAGGGTAGACGTCGTTCTGCTGTATTCTTAGAAAAATCATTCTTCCTTACAAAAATCTTTCCCTCTCTAAGGATTTATCCTTCCCCCTCACTAGGCTTAAAGATTTCCTTGGAAATGGAAAGAAAAGTTTACAGTTAGTAGCCCCTGTGCTCTTGAGATGAGAAACGTTCTCGTGTGGTTGGGTATGTTCGGCGAGAGGCAACGAATATATTAAACAATAAGACAACAACCGCTGGCTCGGTACCACGTGTGGACGGTGCAGTGCTTCCAAATATTCCCCCACTATCATGGATTTACAGTGCAGAAGTAGGCTTCCTCCCACTCTCAAGTGAATGAAGTAAGCTGTGCTAACAGATATCGTGGGACACCATGCAGTTGTTAATGATCGGCGATCTGATGCAAAAAATCAGTGGCTCGCAAGACTGAAGCCTGGGAGGAGCATCGCGCAACTGGCATTTCAATATCAACAGGTAGGCCCTAATTGTTTAAAGTACTATATACTCTACTATATTAAGTTAACGAATAAACTGGTTGTAACGGAAGAGAGAGTGGAATTATAGTGGGCTGTTGCTAAAGTATATATATCACCACACTTTGCACTCTGTTGAACTATATAATTTCTATTAATCTAATGGCATTTCTCATGTAATAAAGTCGATTTGTATCTTTATTTTTTGCATTTCTATAAAAACATATTAGTACCTCAGCTTATTCAAGCTCAATTAAAATTGTCTGGGAATTGGTGAGCATGCTCTGCCGCTTCTCCTTTTGTTATATACCTGTACTACAACAATTTTTTTTTAAATCTTTTTTCATTTAGGTGTGTTGGAAAGCAGCCAAGGACAGGAAAGCAAGTTACAGAAGATCTGGGATCGCATAAAATCTAAGTAAGCAGAGCTAAATTTATTATTTGAAAAATTTTTGGTTACTAATTATAATGTATTATTTACTATTTTTTCATTTGCAGTGAAATTAGGCAGCCCTAAAACCATTAACTATAAGAATAGCCTACTCAGAGGAAAATAAAGATAGCCAGTGTGTCCTTTTTTGTGGGGGTGGTGAAGCTATGAAATCCCTAAGCACAAAATTCCATCATATGCCTAATTTTCATGTAATTGAAAACTAATGTAAGGCTGTGTATCTTGCAGAGGCCAAAAGATGAGTATGATAGCTTCAAACCGCAAGTTAAGAAAACTGTGTGGTGGCCCTCCTCCTGCTCATTACCCAGATGGAACTGCAAAAGTTATAGACACTCATTCGGGGAGAGCTTAGATGATGTTGTGAAAATAATTTTGATTCTGATATCCCTCCGATCTACCTCCAGTGATGAATTAAAAAATACAACAGAATCTGTACCTGTTAATCAACATTGATGAATCTGGCCCTAGAGAGTATTTTGATAAAGATGATATGGTACTTCCCTGGTTTGTTCAGATTCCAGCATGCACCCTTCACAACAAATATGGCAATACAATACCCTTCACAACAAATAGGCAATACAAATACTGTTTCTCTTATATAGGAAATGAAGAGTTTTCATTCCACACCTAAGAAAAAGAAGTTATGCAGAACATTAAAATTCACCACAACTGAGAATGCCCAGGATATACTGACAAAAAAGAAAGCTGAGTTTTATGAGAAAGCCATGGAGATAGAGGCTAAAATATTACAAGAAAGATTGACAGAGGCACAGGTTAAGAGAAAAGCAGCAGAATATGAATCAAAGATCAAGATGCAGGCTGCAGATTATGAACTTGAAATTTTAAAAATTAGAAAAGAAAAAGAACTCTTTGAGTTGAGGAAAGCCAAGTCTGCATTTGTTGAATTGGGAAGTACTCCTGGGGAATATTGTGACAAGTGATAAGATAAACTTTGTTGTAAAATAATATGGAATACAATGTAAAATTTTGATTGTAAGGTATGTTGGGCTTTGTTCCAACAAAGCCCAGCATACCAAGGTACAATAACATTCTGTATTTCTTATACTCAGGTGCTTCATGTACAAAATATTTATACCACATTACATTAAGTATGCCTGATTGTGCTATTTTAATTTATTTTTCCTTTGACCACTTTCAAAGTTAGGAAGCAATAATAATGGGAATATTTATAAAGTACTGTTCTTTTATTGAGGGCTCAATTTTTTCATAAATATAAAAAACAGATATAGATATGGACCTAAAATGGTGCATAAATTTACAATGACAAATTGTAAATTACAGAAGGATATGGTAAGGTAAGGTAAGGAGCTTTTTCAATCCTTTATCCCACTCCTCATATTCTTTTCCTGGAGATCTGCCTCATAAGCTGTATCAAAAATAGTTATTAATGATATTCCTCCTCTTTGCCTGGCCCTGTATATTTCTATTTGCATTGTATACATCATCAATATGCTGTTCCACATCATTCACTTCCACCATTTGCAATGGATCAATAATTTTTGTGGCCACAGCTAAGTTATGAAGAACAAAACATGCAACGATTATTGCTTTAGTTGTGTCTTGGTTCGTTCTCATGACTTTTCCCAGATATGCAAATCTTTTCTTCAAGACACCAAAAGCTCTTTCTACTGTATTTCTTGTTCTAATATGACTAACATTATACCTCTCCTCCTGAAGGCTCTGTGGGTTTTGCAGAGGTGTAAGTAGGTATTTTCGGCATGGATAGCCACTATCACCAAGAAGATGACCCGGGTATTCCCCCGTCTCCAGTGACCAACATATCTGGCTATTCCGAAAAACTCTGCTGTCATGTACACTTCCTGGCCAACGTGCAACAACATTAAAGAACTCTAAATTTGGTCCACAAATTGCTTGTACATTAAATGAAAAATAACCTTTTCGACATCTAAAGTACTCTGCATTGTTGCACGATGGCTTTAGAATAGCAATGTGCGTACAGTCAATGCATCCTATGACCGCAGGCATCCTTGCTATTTTGTAAAAATCCTGCACTACCGTCTGGAGTTCCTGTCCTTCGGGAAACTTCACATGTCGAGGCCTCAGTCCCGCTATACTCCTGGCTACTCGTGAGAGGCATCTGCTAGTAGTTGTTTGGGAAACACTGTAGCAATCACCCATGATGTTTTGGTTACTTCCTGTTGCCATGCAACCAAGTGCAATTAATATTTGGAGATGAGGGGGAACAGGTGATCCTGGAAAAAAAAATCAATCATTATTAAAGACAATAGTATACATAATGACAGAGGATACAGTATAGCAAAGAAGTTTTGATAAATATTAGCCATAAATGGAACTTGTAGACATTTGGAATGAAATTCAAAGTTTCCTCAAAATGTAAAGCAAACACTTGAATGACTAGTGAAAAAAAGTACATAAATATAAAAAAAATAATAGTGAATCAGTTTACACACAGGATCCAAGCAAGAGGTGGAACCAAATGACTATTAACGTCCAAACTCCCAGGGTCTCAGGAAGGAAATCCTACTGTTTTTGTGTACTACAAATAATTTTATTTTGCTATAATTGTATGATTTTCACAGGTCTGCTTGACACAAGTCAAAATTGACTTACCTCTCCGATCAACTGTTGTTACTAGTTGATGTTCAAGATCATTGATTAGATTCTGGACAGTGTGTTTGTGAAGTCGGAAGCGTTCTACAAACTCCTCTTCCGTCATTGCCTGGAATGGATCCATCCTGTCGACAACGATCCTACGAGGGCGACGTACTCGTTCCTCGTTGAGGCGATTAGCCATTTGTTCCCAGCGGTCATCAACACCCCATTGAATATCCATATGAGGCAACTCCAAGAAAGGCCGTGATTGATCCATGCTGTGTTGTCCTAGAAATAACATAATTGTATTATATAACTATGAAGAAAAAAGGGTGAATAATATACAAAATTCACCCAGCAAGTGCATACTTTTGCAATTACAACATATCCATCTTCATATAAAGTATTTCTGAAAAACAGGCCCTTCTGGATATCTCAAAAGTTTTTGATGTTCAAACACAGAAAGAAATGCTTTGATAAGCAATACTTACTAGAGACGATAAGTGTAGTATTGTAATTGTTGCTAATGGCAACGAGGGATGCACGCCCACCGCCCCCAGCAGGGTGGACAGGTCCAAGGTGGTGATGTTTAGGGTGAGTTAGCTTCTCATAAGTATTCGGTGGGAATATGGCGGATGGCTGAAGCGTTTTGTTTACACATTCGCATCTATTAATCAGGCGTTACTAGTAAAGTCTTGACAAATATGAAAGAAATGCCTCATATATTTACTAAACTCTCTTTCCTTCAGTGATATGATACTGTTGCACGTCTTTCCAATATATTATGATATTATAAAGAATAAATCAATAATACAAGATCAAATACAACGAAGGAATTATTGAAGGGATAGGGTAAATTTTTCCCTGATGTTCCAATAATATACTCTATTCAAGGGAAGGAATTCACGGCCGGGAGAAGAAAGAAATCTTTAAGAATAGAAAATTAGTGATATATTTCCTTCCCATGCTTTTTAAGGGAAAGTTTTGTTTAAGAATACCAGCGTTTATACCTATCTGAGGGAGTTTTAAAAGCCAGGATATTAAGGATACTAAATTATCCGCCTAACTTATCCGAATCACCCATACATTAACACCACTACTCTTACCTTCTGTAACCTCCTCTCACTGCTTCCCTAATTACTCTTTCTGTGTCAATTAGATTTAGGTTGGAAAGGGACTGAAATACACTCTAACTATAACAAAACAAATATTTTGAAATAAAGATGACAGAATACACAAAATTAATAATAATAATAATACAATACAAAAGGTCTAGGGAACTCAAATTTCTATAAATTCCCCTTTTAACTGAATTCTCTCACATTCCACAATATCACACATATGGTCATTAATAACTCTCCTTGATACAAAAATCACACTACAAAGTTCACTTGACTAATGTACAAGTTACCATATAACTCAAATGTCCTGCCACTTAACATCACAATGTTACACCACAATACCTCAACTTGTCTCCCAAAACATCTTCACATCACATACTATTCTCCAAGGCGCCCCAATAATACCTCAATAATCCTTCACCACACATGGGCATGATCTCACCCCAATTCCCAGTAGTCAGCTGTGTCTTCCTTAGACAAAACTACGCCACCTTTGCTCCAATTCACCACTCCCTCTCACCACACTTCACTACACCAAACACCAAGACAGAAGCTTCTGACAACACCTACATCACTTCCATAACCCCACTGCACCCTAACCACGACACCACAAACCTTCTGATTTTCTCAGGCTATCAGCAGACCCAAGACTTCCTCCAAAAACATCACCCGCTTCCCTACACGTGTACCACCCCGAGCTTCTTTCTGTTAGCTGACCGCCAGGGGACGCGGAAAAAACGGCGCCAAAATCCAAGACCCGCTCCCTTTTATCACAACGAACGTAAAATAAATAATTTCACTTGATATAATCATATACATCCACACAAAATAATCCTAATAAATACAAAATAAATAATGAAATGTTTAGTTGAATAAACTTAACCCTATAAATGAATAAGGCAACATAACAGTGACAAATTCTTTAGTCCACCATACATGTCCCGACTTTGTGGTAACCGCATCTTTACCTGTTCAACAAGCTCTAACAACATTTCTCTTCAGCGATTTTGCAAATTCTCCAGTTTCACTTTATCTTTGCCGAGCAGACGCTGACATTCTGACAAAAACTATACTCCCAAAATCTATATTTTCCAAAGGTAGTGGCATGTCCTCATCGTACACTTGACGAGTCAAAGAAGTGAAATGTATGTCCAGTTCATGAAACAGTTGAGAGGGCTTGGCGTTAGTTGACTGAAACAGTGCATTAACTCTTTCAAATTTTGTTACTAAAGGAGAAACAAACACAAAATATAGGTAGTTCATGTCATCAGAGAACATGTCGCACAACAGCCTTGCTTTGTAGCGAACATCTTGGGTACCTTCTACCTTAGCAATGCTGAAATATGCTTTAAGTTACTCCCAGTTTACTAAGATGATGTAAATTACTTTTCCTCGGACAAGCCATCGAGTTTCTGACATCTTAAGAAGTGGGCTGGGAATATCTGACCGCTCTTCATTCACATTAATAGTTTCAAAAAGCATTTTATAGGTTTCCCTTCTAAAAGCACTCTTCTTGAACCACTTTGGCACCTCTTTCAACATAAATCCTAATTAAGTTTGAGTGTAGTTTTTCAAAACCCTTTTGCACACACAATGCCAGACTGTGACATATACAAGGCATTTTCACACAATTGGGTGACTGTTTTCAATCGTGACTACAAAGAATTCTTATTACCAGTCATGTTGCTTGCTCCATCACTTGAAAACCCAATGCACTTCTTTATCTCAATCTTGTTCAGTGTTTTCACAGCCTCGAGCAATGCAACACCTGTTGTTTCAACAACTTTTACTCGTTCCAAAAATTATGTTCCCATTTCACCATTTTCGCCATCAAAAAATCGTATGCATACACATAAACTTTTGTCACTTGCAATGTCTGTAGATTCGTCAACAAGCAAATAGAAGCAGTTAGCAGTTTCTAACTTCAAAAGCAATTCCTCCTCAAGAGCAGGGGAAATTACTTAGGTAATTAGCTTGGAACACTTTGTGCGATGAAGTTATTAAGTTCTCAGGAGTGCTTCCCACTTCGTTCCGCTTTATAATTTCACTCAAGTGGTCGACAGCAACAACTGGACAGTGGCATGTGATTCCCACCCACAGCAAGCTGCAGTTCAGCTATTTTCAGTTTCTCAGGAGCTGATGACATTTTCTTAAAGCTCTGAAACATAGACGTACTTGCAGAGCTGATCGAGGAGACTCACTGTGTATGGTCTTTGGAGTCTGCATGAGCTTTCAGGGTTGCTTTTCTTGACTGCAAACCTTTGTGGCATAATTTGCAGTATGCCTGCTGAGTTCCATCTTTCGCCTTTGATACCCATGGGAATTCTTTTTCCCACTCGGCGTGGTACACGCGACCGGATTCATATGAACCTTTTCACTTGGACATGGTGATCAACACCAACTCACAGTCAACAACGAACTAGCCGCCACTCGAGCGGGGAGACGCATATTTACGAAAACTTCATCACATTCCCAGCCGCCCCGCCCTCGCCAGTGACGTAGGCAGACTCTACCTCGTGATTGGTTGGCTTACTCTTGGCTCCGCACCATCCCCACCCCTCCTCTTTCTCTCTTTCTCTCCCGCTCCCTTCTCTTCTCTCCCGCTCGCCGCCCGTCCCGTTCCCCACATATGTGTGTGTGTACGGGTCCTGTCAATCTTGACCGAGTATTTTTTTCAGTACGGAACAAAAACAATCAGTTCATATCGTTAAATATTATTATGTTTGGGGGAAATGCCAATGGGGATTTTCAGTTTAGTAACAAATTTCGTTATTTTCATTATCAAATTAGAGTACAGTACCAAAGCATAGTGATCATTACCAAATGGATATTTCATTACCAAATTTATCCTAATTTGGTAATGAAAAATACCAAATGGCAACTCTGATCGGAAGAGAAGTATTCATATAAGTATGGAATCGATTCCACTCACCGTTAAGACTTGATAAGTGATGGTTGTCAATTAATGCAAATTTTTCCCATGTTTTTGCAGCGCTTAGGTGTAGTCTTATGTTAATTGGTAGTGTGTCGGTGTGCTCGTGTATTTCTTTTGTATTCATGGTATAGGGATATCTCTGGTCTGTAGCGAATCTTAGTGCTTTGTTTTGCGTTCTTTGTAATTTACTGATTTGGGTTTTGGACAGAGTGTGTATGGGTATAGGCGGGTAGTCCAGGATGGGTAGGATAAGCGTTTTAATTAAATGTATTTTTATCTTGTTAGGCATTTCCCGGAAGCAATATAGTTTTTGCATTGCCCGTCTAGCAAGGTTGATCCTCTTGCTAACGTGTTTGCAGTAGCCCATTCTGGTTATTTGGAGTCCGAGTGCCTTGCCCTCATTTTGAAAAGCAACTGGTTATCCTTCGATTATTATTTCATTACCCGTTATTGCTCCGGGACGAAGTATATTAAACTTGTTAATGTTGGTTTTTATTCTCCACAGTTTTTCATAACGGTTTATGTTTTCAATTTCTCTTTGGGTTCTGCGGCGCAACATTTCTTTGGATTTCCCAGGGTAGGGGATAATTTGTGTTATATCATCAGCATAGCTGATGTTGATGCCTGTGTGTGATGTGGGCGTGTCGTGTGTGTATATGATAGGGCAGCGTGCTCTCAAAGTTGTCACCTAGGACTGTTTCCACTTTTACTCTCGCCTTCCTGTTGTCTAAGAAGTTGCAGAGCAGTCTTTCGACAACTTGAGAGATGTCTCTCACATCGATTCCGGACTCGATTCCGGCTCGGCCTTAGTCTCAGTATGCACCAACTGTTTAGGGAGGGTGGGTCTCTCTCTCTCTCTCTCTCTCTCTCTCTCTCTCTCTCTCTCTCTCTCTCTCTCTCTCTCTCTCTCTCTCTCTCTCTCTCTCTCTCTCTCTCTCTCTCTCTCTCTCTCTCTCTCCCCTATATATATATATATATATATATATATATATATATATATATATATATATATATATATATATATATATATATATATATATATATATATATATATATATATTAATTTATTTTACATTAAAAGGGTACTAGCTAAGGGAAAAAATCCCGCTTGTCGCCACACACACACACACACACACACACACACACACACACATATATATATATATATATATATATATATATATATATATATATATATATATATATATATATATATATATATATATATATATATATATATATATATATATATATATATGTATATATATATATATATATATATATATATATATATATATATATATATATATATCGTCCACGACAACTTGGTCTTCCCCCAAGACCCGTAATACTGCTTCACTTACAGCAGGGATGGCCAACCTATGGCGCATGCGCCAAACGTGGCGCATTGCATGATTAGAAGTGGCGCATTGCATCCTTGTGATAATAATAAAGTAAGCCTACTCATAGGGGGGGTACAAGAGAATTTGGCGCATCTGAAACCGTGTGACATAAAGGTTGGCCACCCCTGACTTACAGCATCTAATGTGATTGTGACAGGACTGCCACCACCTGTACCACGGAATAAAAAAGGATTTAAAGGTCGGATTGTGGCCAACTTTATATTTTATTTATAGTTGCCATTCATTTTTTCACAGTGCTAAAGAATCTACTTGTCTTACTTTAGAAATGTATTAAAGCAAACATTTAATCCTCTTAGAGAGTATATAGATAAGTAAGATATACAAAATATGTTTTCCATACAAAGTGAAACAATAATATCATCACTTGGGTGGAAGCGCCATGAGGTTAAGTTTAGTTTTAAAATTATAGTTGTGGGGCCACAATCTGCTTTGCTCGGTTAGGTCATTATTTAAATGTGTTTTCCAATACGGTTGAGGTTTGCCTAAAACATTTCCAAGATAAGATTACAATTACATTCTTTAGGAGGTATCTGAGGGTTACTTTGTGAAATACTTAATCAGTCTTAATGGTATAATTGGCAAATACGTTAATATAAACTCAAAATATACGATGGAATTCACCTGGTATCAACTTTGTCATTGCTACTAACCTGTCTTATTTAGCTCCCGTCTCACTGTGGCAGAATTCTTCAGAGCAGTTATTTTTACATTGCCATTTTTTTTTCAACTTCAACCTGTGTTTTGCACAGGTTGAAGACAGAGTTGAGCCGGGCAATCACATCAGTCCAGCTAGCCTTCTTATCCTTGTAAGTAAGGGTGCTGCTGAACTTCCCCTTAATACTGGCATAGTGGACACCAACCGTCTCTACCATGAACAGTGTTTCTTCCTCCTTCCAGTTGCAAGAGCGCTTCCTTTTGCTGGAAGGAGCTTAGTCTGCTGTGTTCATCTTCACGTTTAGAGTGCTTTGAACGTAGCGCGTAGAGCTCATAATGTAAACATAAAAACGAAAGAGTGTCGCCTTGCGCGGTAAATATAAAAACCGTATAAAACTTTAGACGCAAGCTTATAATGCCAATATTCCTTACGTATATCATCACTTTCGATGTTTTGTCTAGTAATATTCAATATTTATTCATTGATAAACTGGAATTCCGCTGTTTGAAAAAAATTGTTTAGCTAGGCTACTTCTTCGACTAAAGATTGAAGTCCAACCTTAATTTTCCTCGCGCTATGTGCAACTTTAAGTCCAACTTTAAATTTTTTTGTGAATACAGTAAAAAAAATTTAAGGTTGAGAACCCTAACTTTTGGGTAATAAAATTTTAGAATCTTATATAACCGAACCTAACTGAACTGTACCTAACCTAACAATAACATAACCGTAATCTAACCTAACAACCTTAACCTAACCATAACTCAATCTAACTTAACCAACCTAACATAACATAACCTAACATAACTTCAAAGACGTTTTGCCAGGTAAATAATGATTTCCCCCGCCTGAAACCTTCACAGATGTGTTGAGTACACTATGTATACTATGTAGGGAAAGAGAAAAAAAAGAAAGGGTTGGAGTAGTGATTGTTTAGTTTGACCAATATACTTATGACGTCTACAAATAAGCACCATCTAATGCCTAGCTATGCAATGCTAGATTAGGTTAGGTTATAATGGTACTAGCTCAGCATGACAGTAATAACAAGTGACTATATAACAGACTAACCTATTGTAAGCTGCTTGTGCATCTGTCTGTGGCCGAGGGAAGGGAGTAAACAGATGTCGTCTGCTGGGGTAACCACTGTCTCCAAGCAGATGACATGAATGTGGTGGTACAAGGTTGTCTTCAAAGAGGGTTCTGAGTCCACTTTCTCGCCAAATACGGACATCATGAGTGGACCCAGGCCAATTTGCAACAACATCCATTATCCCGTAGGAAGCATCAAACACTAACTGAGTGTTGATGCTGTGGAATTTTGTTCTATTTACATATGCGTGTTCCTATCCCGTGGAGCCACTATCCTGATGTGGGTGCAATCAATGAAACCCACAACGCCAGGGAAACCTGCAATTTGTTGGAATTCCTCTTGCTTACGGCGGATTTCAGGTAGGGTGAGAGGGAACTCCACAAAGTCACACAATAACTCTGGCTGGGTGAGTGCTTGCAATGTGTCAGTAATAGCTCTGCTTACTGACGCTTGGGTTGGTCCTAGATCGTCACCGTTGCACAGTTGCATCTTGCCCGTGGCCAAATAACGCAGTGTGATGAGAACTTTCATCTCCGGTGTCAGTGCATTACTCCTTGAAGTGGGGCTCTGCAATGCCCCTCTCACCAAATCAGTCACGTATAACACTCCTGCACGATCCAACCGGTATCTCTTTTATAACCCTACTTTGACTTTTCTAACTAGTAGTCACGAGTTACGTCTTACTCACCTAGTCGTAGCGTGAGTCAACCGATAAACTCTTCGTAGAGAACGGGCTCACATAAAACAGAGTAAATCCTATCTTATTTATTTCTTAATCTCTAGCTACAGTCGTTAAGGCCAGTCAATCAGTGAAGGCCAACTGTTGTCTAAGCTTATATATAAACAACAACAAGCAATTTCGTATTAAGTTAACATGACAAAATATCTTTCTAGCACTTGAACATAAGGGGGTTGTGCTCAACAAAATACCACTCATCCAGAAACAAATGGGAAGTCAATCCTAACACATTACAATCTAATTATTGCCTCCAACCGATTACAAACAGTTATGCCTGGGAACACGAATTACTACTCACCACTTCCAACAGTACTCTAGCCATGGAGAAGGCTAAGGGGGAAATCGTCCTTTCAGCTGGACAGTCAGAGAATAAGTGAAGGGATCTCTAAAAGTTTACATGGGGTGGGGTGGTGAAGTATTGGGTAGAACAAAGGGGGAACTGGGACACGTGACTGGGGAGAGGGGTGTGTATGGTGACGAAGGGTCACGCTGCCGATGACCCATAGCACACGGGCGGAAATGAAGGGGGCGTTGTAGATTGGAGGTTAATGACCAACCTCATCCTCTTCTACTATTGTAGGGAGTAATGTGGTATTAGTAACCGTAGCCGGATTACCCGGAGCCGGATTACCACAGAGTCCCCCCTCCGGAAGATCTCGTCCCTGAGATCTCCTGGAAGTGATCGCCGGCGTGGACCTGCGAACCGTCACCATCTGCCAGGCCTCTTGTTGGAAACGTCGACGGGCGGAGCGAAGCATCCAGCACTGGCCAGCGCCCAGAGCCAACACCAGGACCAGGGCCAGCACGCCGAACAGCACGTAGAGCCACGAGTGGGAGGGCTGTATCGGAGTGGGCGGTGGCGGTGTCAGGGGCTGCAACCTGGCCAGTAGCTCCTGGAAGGGAACAGACTGCTCGCCGTGTAGAGGGGGCACATCAGGAACAAGGGACCCGTTGAGGGGCCTTGGGAGATTTGGGAGGGAGAAGAGTGAAGCGGGGAGCGGGAGACAGTGATGGGGGGCCCGTCGACCACAGTGTCGTGGGCCGGCAAGGTCAGAGCCGCTCCGTGGGCGCTGCATCCTTGTCGTAGTGTCAGCACGCCTTGTCCATCGAGGGCCACTACATGCTTATGAATGGAGTTGGTGGGACACGTTAGTGTGAGAGTTATGGGAGAGGGAAGGGAGTAGACCCAAAACCCGGGGCCTTTGACAAACATGGGGGAGAAGGTGGTGAGTAATCTCGTTTTACAAAGATTAATGAGCTTCGGTTGGCGGAAAAAAGCTGCTGATTCACACGAAGCCGTGTGACTGGACTCGTAAACTGGGCCTGTTGGTACACAAATTAATAAGTTATCGTGTTTAATACAATGATCTAGATTATCAATGAGAAAGTAAAAACGACGGTTCTCCGTCAGGGCTATATATCTATGAGTGGTTATGTGTTGAGCAAAGAAGGAGGAGTTTGGTGAAGAAAAGGGAAGGGAGTCGATTCGAAAGACATCAAAAATATCAGACGGATCTCCTCGTAAGGGAAGGGTAAGGTAGAAATTACGTGTTCCGGCTATAACTGTCGGGTTGGAGGAGCTTCTTATAAGAGATCTATATAAGCTGAGGTAGTCATTTAGAGCAGGGAATAGGAGGCCAGGGGGTCGGGAAGCGGCCTCACGCAATATAGACAGTAAAGCTTGGTCAGTGATGATGGTTGGGGTAATGTACGTTTGTAACAAGGCCTGGAGGCCTATCTTTAAATCCAGTACATCCGTACTGATATGCGTGAGTGCTATTTCTAGGTCAAGGAGGGCTTGGAAAAGACGTTGCTCGCCCTCTATCTCCAGGGTGTTAATTGAAAATTTGCGGAGGACTTGGTTTGATACATTTACTGCTGTGTCAAGACGATGCAGTGCCGCTCTCATTGCAAACATGTTACGTAAGGTCAGGTTTAAGGTCTCGGAATGGACATTTAAAAGAACTCTCTCTTTCTCAGTGAGTGACGACAATTCGTGGAGTCTCTGATGTATTGCGTCAACTTGACCCTGGGTGGCCGTACCAAACAAGACATTAGAAAGGGAGCCCAAGGCATTAACTAGTCCTCGCTTGTGGCGAGTCATTTGGAGGGGATGATATAAGGTGGGTTCAGACCCCATTACATAATGTAAAAATCTGTTGAGGTCATTAAAAAGGGAATGAAATTCTCTATCAAAATGATCTAGAGTGACCTTAATCTGGGCAATAAGAGGGTATTCGGTGGACATGTGATCAACATTAAATCGTAGATCTGCAGTACGATTTAGGGCTTGAACAAGG
Source organism: Cancer borealis (assembly GCA_036785275.1). Lineage (NCBI taxonomy): Eukaryota > Metazoa > Arthropoda > Malacostraca > Decapoda > Cancridae > Cancer > Cancer borealis. Next base: position 25,604 of record JAXIVD010001855.1, on the reverse strand, counting down.
GGAGCGAGGACATCTTCTTGACGGAGGGTGAAGGGGATGACGTATTGTCTGCCAGTAAGGAGGAGACGGTACGCGGGCGTGAAACTGAAGCCTGCCCTAATCGGAAACTCCCGAGTTGGTGTTGACGCCATGACCGCAGCCACCACACACATCTGAGAAACAATTTATTTGCTAAATATTTTGTGCAACTCTGTGAACATAAATTAACTCTCCATCATTTAATAACACACAAATTAATCATTAAAGTTTAAATAACACTTACTTACGAGGTAAGTACTCTAATGGTCTAGTCATGACGTTAGGCAAATCTGGTGCTCTAGAAGATGAACGCAGACTGTACGGAGGGGAACGGGGAGGTGCCGCTGGGCTAGCCGGGTTAGTGACCTCTGTGCGATTAGTCGCGGGGCCAGTAGCCTGGGGCGGACCCGGGACCACCTCTTCCTCCTCCGATGGCCACTCGTAATGTTGCCACTCCACCTCACGTTCTGGGTTAGTGGGGAACGCACGCCTGACCTTGGGGAACTGTTTAATAGTGACGCAGTCCTCATGTAACACAAGCACTCTATCAGTGTGCACCGTTACCTCTTTACTCGTGCGGATATTACGCAAACGTATTACGACGTCACTAACTTTTTGTAGGACTCGAAATGGCCCGTCATAGAGCGGTTGCAGCTTTTTGTTTGTCTTTTTCTTGGGGGTGTATTTTAGGAGCACTCTATCTCCAACATTTATGGGCTTGATTCTAGAGGATTTGTGGTATTTTTCCATCTCCTGGCGCCCTATTTCTATATTCTCCTGACAGCGATCGTACACTCACCGAGCTATCACTGCCATTTCTTCCTTGTAGGAGTCAACATTATAAAAAGGGCGAGGGGGAGCTTCCAACATGGCATAGGGCATTCTGGGGTCTCTAAAAAACATCATAAAGAAGGGGGTATCGCGAAGAGTGCGGTGATAAGCACTATTATACGCCAGCACCGCTGGGGGTAGCATTTTGTCCCAAATGGAGGTATTGCCTTCTACCAAACCTCGCAAAATATTTGTAATGGTGTAGTTTGCACGCTCTACTACACCATTTGCACTGGGATGGAACGCCGTGATCTTGGCATGATCCATAATTAATTCCTGTGCAACACCCTGCAGGATTTCATTCACAAATTCACGACCTTGGTCGGTCACCATCGTTAGGGGCACCCCATGTATGCAAATTACATGCTCATATAATCCGCGGGCAACTTCCCGGGCTTCCTTACTTCTCAGGGGGACTACAATCAAGTAACGCGTTAAAACATCTACCACTGTCATCAAATATTTGAACCCACTATCGGATGTGCCCATCGGGCCAACCAAATCTACATGGATCCGTTGGAACGGAGCAGAGACGTCGGGGTAGTGTCTCAAGGGCGCAGGGAAGTGGTTCCCCAGCTGCTTAAAACGACTACACACGAGGCATCTTTTCACGTAGTCTTCTACGTCTCGCTTCATTGAGGGCCAGATGGCAAAACTTTGACATCTTGCGAGGCTGACATTAATCCCTCCATGCCCGGCCGTTGGCGTGGAGTGACTTAAGGCCAACGCTTTCTCAACGTAAGCGGGAGGTAGGCAGACCACTCGCTGCTCGTCCCCATACACGGTCACTCTGCGGCGGTACAGGAGGCCGTCCTCCACAAGTAACTCATCTAATGGCCATTTGATCTTACTTTTCAAACTCCGGAGCTCATCACTAATCTCAGGAAGGGGTTTATGCGCCTGCAACCCAACCTTTATAACTTTATAGTCCTCAACTTCATCTTGTAATTCTCTCAATTCATTTATGCTCCACCCTACTGAAGCTTGTCTCAACTCAATACCCGGGGCTATTACACACACTTCATATGGAAGGGTTTTACGCGCCTGCGACCCTACATTTAACACATCATGTACTCGAGTGACCTTGACTTCATTTGTCGGTCCTCGCCATCCTACATCACTTCCGGTCTCCACGATAAACACTTGTGTTGAGTGGCCACTGACCTCTGCGCGGGGGGGAAGTACAGTATTTACAGACAGACTTCCTCGTTCGTCTCGGGGGTCTATCAACTCTATTTCCTCCGCTGCTTGAGCGTGCATGCGGGACATAAAATCGGCCACTACATTCTCATGGCCCGCAATATGGGAGATAGTGAAATTGTATTCGCTCAGAAGGGTTTGCCACCGGGCGATTCTACCATTTGGGCTGGCCGTCTGTAACAGCCAGACCAGCGGGCGGTGGTCGGTGTGTATGTGAACTGGGTAACCCAAGATAAGGGGTCGGTTTACTTGTAGGCCATAAACAATATCTAAGGCTTCTCTCTCCACGGTACTATAGCGCTGTTCTACAGAATTTAACTGCCTGCTAAAAAATGAGAGAGGGCGCAACCTATCCTGATCGTACTTTTGTTGTAAGACGCCACCAATACAGGTGTTTGATGCGTCTGTGGTAAGAATAAATTCCTTAGCGAAATCAGGGAAGGCCAAGGTCACGGAGTGTTTCATTAAATCTTTAATAGTAAGGAAGGCTTGAGTAGCTTCCTCATTCCAAGTGAGGGGAGTCTTATCATTTTTCTTAAGGGGTGTCTTTTTGCCTTTATTTAGAGCCAGAAGGGCTCCTATAACTTTACTGTACTGGGGAATGAACTTCCTGTAATAGTTAGTTAAACCCGTGAAGGATTGCAAGTCATGAATAGTTTTAGGGGGAGGGATTTGTTCTATTGCCCTCAATTTTTCGGGTTGAGGCCGGAGGCCTTTTGAACTGATGATATGACCCAAATAATGTACTTCGTCCTTGAAGAAGACACATTTACTGATCTTAAGAGTGAGTTTAGCTTCCTGCAATCTACGGAGGACAGCTTCTAAATTTCTTACATGCCCGTCCAGGGTACTTCCCAAGACAATTATGTCGTCTAGGTAAACATGAGTATTTCTACCCACTAGGCCCGTTAAGACGGTGTTAATGGTGTACTGGAAGATACTAGGGGCTGACTTTAATCCAAATGGTAAAGAATTAAATTCATAATGCCCCGCAGGGGACGAAAAAGCAGTTAATTCTTTACTCTTTTCTTCTAGAGGAATTTGTAAATAGCCTTGTCTCAAATCGAGGCAGGTGGAGAGGCGACTGCGGCCTAACTGATGCAAAATTTGCTGAATGTTAGGAAGAGGGTACCTCTCATCCTCGAGGGTCTTATTTAAGGCTCTAAAATCTAGACATAGTCTAATGCCTCCGTCTCGTTTGGGTACGGGAATCAAGGGGGAATTGAACGGCGATCGCGAAGGACGAATTACGCCATGTTCTTCCATAGATCTTAATTGTTCCTCAACTTGGTTGTGATAACAAAGGGGAATGTTATATGGGCGTTTATACACCACTTCTCTGTGGGGCTGTTTTAAGGTGCTGCAATAATAAGGGGTTGTTGTCAATGGCTCTTTTTCCGTTGCAAACACGGAAGGGTATTTATTTACCAACTCTTTTAAACTAGAGTTCTCCTGGCTTTCTCTAGGAAATTTATCATCCACGTATTTGTAAAGAATCTCCATCTTATCATCTCCCGACTGGGAATTGACTGTCGGGGATGAAGAGTCTACCGAAGCTACAATCTCTTCAGTTTGATAAGCTTGACGGGTAACAGGACGCAGGAACCCTAAGGTTTCCCTTTCTTCTAGTTCTATCGCTTCCTCTTCTACATTCACATACCAAACTGTGAAGAATGAAAAATTGAGCCTAGGTGACGGATGTATTTTGACGATGCCCGAACAAAGCGCTCTCGCTCTAGGACAACTGGGGTTGGGTTCAAACAAAGCCTCGGACGCCTGGGAGGAGACAGATAACGTGACGTAACCTCCCGCTGAAGGGGGTAGTCTTTGTGTTTGTGCCACTTTGCACTTCACGGAGTCAATTTCGGTGGGTTCTAACCCTGTCAAGGAGAGGGTGTGAGAACCACTCTCGTCATTTGATACTAAAATAATATCATCGCCAGGGGGAATTACTACTGGAATCGTTTCTCCATTTATGGTCAATTCGCATTTATCCTCATCACTCTCTGTTGAGGGATATGTTGTTAGGGTCATGTGATGAGTCAGCATAAAGTTTGCACCCAGGAGTATAGGCGCCGTCAAGGACGTGTCGCCTACAATTACCATGTCATGGGGATAACAATTTTTTTCCAAACTTAAGGTTAATAGTAGCAACTCCCTCATTCTTCAGTTCCGTCCCCGTTACTCCAACTAATTTAAGAGGTGGGGAGGAATCAGGCGATAACTTGGTAGCTCTTATATTCTCTTGCTGTAAATATTCAGGATTAATTATGGACACGCAGCTACCTGAGTCTAATATTGCTGGTGCGACCGAAAAATTACCATTACTTCTCAGTACTTCCACTCGGATGGCTATTTTACACCGCGAGGGAGAGATAGTGGCTACTGGGGCCGGATATACTGAACGTCCTTGCCCTCGTGCTGTCTCTGTCTCTGTTTCTGCTCTTGTCTCTGTTTCTGTTTCTGTTCCTGTTCCTGCCGGGGAACGCAAAGACGTTTTCCTGGGTGATTTACTTAGTTCCACCGGCGTGAGGAGTTTTTTGGCTGTTCGTAGGTATTTCCCCTATATAGTGGGGGACAATTTCCTCGGTCTTGTCTCCCAGAGCGTCGGCAACTACCTGTCTCATGTCCTAATATCGAACATTTACTGCAGAAGGCAGCTCTACAGAAACGTGCGGTGTGTCCTTTCTTTCCGCACCGGAAACAGGTCGTAGCGGAGTCGGGGTTGGTCTCACGTCGCCCACCTTGAAACTTAGGGCGCGCTCCTTGAGATGGGGGGCTAACCTGCTGTGTCATAAGAGGCTGGGGAGTCGAGGGCGTTTTACATGGGGGATTGGGAATTACGGGGGCGACAGGCTGGCGTGTCTCTTTACGTAGACTCTCGGCGTCTAATTTTAGATGGGGGTTGACCTTAATATATTCCGTGGCCTTCTCGTATACCGCTATGGGGTCCTTCCTGTCGGACTCTGCTACCTTGCCATGGAAGTGAGGGGGGAATGCCGAGAGGAGGGTGCTGACGGTGTCCAACCGTATCGTGTCCTTATCCACGGGACGCTGTGTCTCTAGGGCGAGCGCTTTGACCATGAGACGCGTGAAAAATTCCGGCATCGTCTCTCCCATTCTCCTTCTCATACCATTTAACTCTCGCCTCTTTACATCGAAAGTCTTCGTATCTGGGTATGTTTTTATGAGATATTTCCTTATCTCTTCCCAGTCTCCCTTGTACAGTCGGGCTGCAATGGTTACTGCCATATGAGCTGTCCCTAGGGCGTGTTGTTTACATAATTGTATTCGCCCTGCGTCAGTCCACTGTACTTCCGTGCGCGAGTCAATGTCATCTAGCCACTCAATCACATTATCCACGCATAGGGTTTGGGGGGATCCAGGGGCAGTGGGGTTGCCTCCACAAAAGTAGCTTAACCCTACTACCTTACCGAAATTATTTATGCCATGTTGAGATATAATTTGGGCTAACTCGGTCCTGTCCACCTGGGTCGTGGTTGATGGGGGGTTATTCATTGCTCCTAATTCCCAGTTATCCCACAATAAATTATTTTCACTATCACTCTCACTTTCACTGATATAATTACCGTCAGGGCTGCCAGGAGAGGAGTTCATATAATATTTTGATATTTGTCACGTTGATATACTCTGTTATACGTATCCAGAAAGCTGCCACCACTTTTGTAACCCTACTTTAACTTTTCTAACTAGTAGTCACGAGTTACGTCTTACTCACCTAGTCGTAGCGTGAGTCAACCGATAAACTCTTCGGAGAGAACGGGTTCACATAAAACAGAGTAAATCCTATCTTATTTATTTCTTAATCTCTAGCTACAGTCGTTAAGGCCAGTCAATCAGTGAAGGCCAACTGTTGTCTAATCTTATATATAAACAACAACAAGCAATTTCGTATTAAGTTAACATGACAAAATATCTTTCTAGCACTTGAACATAAGGGGATTGTGCTCAACAAAATACCACTCATCCAGAAACAAATGGGAAGTCAATCCTAACACATTACAATCTAATTATTGCCTCCAACCAATTACAAACAGTTATGCCTGGGAACACGAATTACTACTCACCACTTCCAACAGTACTCTAGCCATGGAGAAGGCTAAGGGGGAAATCGTCCTTTCAGCTGGACAGTCAGAGAATAAGTGAAGGGATCTCTAAAAGCTTACATGGGGTGGGGTGGTGAAGTATTGGGTAGAACAAAGGGGGAACTGGGACACGTGACTGGGGAGAGGGGTGTGTATGGTGACGAAGGGTCACGCTGCCGAGGACTCATAGCACACGGGCGGAAATGAAGGGAGCGTTGTAGATTGGAGGTTAATGACCAACCTCATCCTCTTCTACTATTGTAGGGAGTAATGTGGTATTAGTAACCGTAGCCGGATTACCCGGAGCCGGATTACCACATCTCACCAGCTCGGCGTCACTCAGCATGTTTAAGACGTCTTTTCGAGGCTGGTAAATCCTCAGTTGGCGGTGACGGACTTGTTGACATTCGGCCATCTTGTCGACTTAAGTGTAATTCCGGCCCGTTAAGCTTGGTCCCCAGCAGACTTAACGTGACCGCCAGTTAAGTCAACTTTAAGACGGATTTCGCGCTTAAGATGAATTCATAAGTCCAAATCGTGATTTAAGTCTACTTAACGACTTAAGAATTTTTGTGGATACGGGCCCGACTGAGCTCGACTGAGGTGGGGATGGCAAGTGGCAACTCCCTATATATATATATATATATATATATATATATATATATATATATATATATATATATATATATATATATATATATATATACTGCCAGTCACACTGGCAACCCACTTCATACGTCACAAGGTGTCGACCAATCAAATGTTCCGACTGGGAATCGGAAGCAGGGTTGCCAGATTTTCTCATGGATTTATTACCAAATTCTTCGAGTTTTATTACCAGATTCGCTTTTTCATTACCAAACTTTCATAATATATACTTTTTATGTTTTGATTATATGATATAGCAATACCTTTAAGTGGAAAAAAAAATCTTACCTGAGAACTGGTGCCATGGTGTTTGTGTTGTGTGTAGATTCATTAATCAAAAAGAGCATCCAAGCCACCGTATGTCTCCTCTGCAGCCGTATACATGTTGGTTAATGTAATTTTTTCTAGCATCCTTTCCGTTATTTTCAAGTCTTTGCAGCACCTCCCAGTCATCAACAGTGTGGTACGTATCCTTAGTACGGATTCAAGCATGGGAAGTTTCATTCTGTTTCGTACTTTGGTTTTTATTGCATTAGCATGCGAGAAAACTAGTTCAACAAATGCATTGCTGACAGGGATTGTTGGGCATGATAATGCATATGAGGCTAGTTCCTGATATGGTCTTGAATCATTGTTTGAGTAAGTTTTGATTTTCGACCAGAATACGACTGGATCATCAGGTATCTTGCCATCAAAGAGACTTTCCTCTACCTATAGGTGGTAAAGAATCCGCCGATACTGATTTTCACCCGCTGCTGCTGTTTCGCCTTGTAGGTGGAGAAACAGGAGGTCTTGAAAAGGTGGGCCTATTCATCTGTATGAGAGCTATGTTGGGTGATGTTACGACCCGGTTTGCTCCCTAACAGAGGGTAGACGTTATACCTATCTGAGGGAGTTTTAAAAGCCAGGATATTAAGGATACTAAATTATCCGAATCGCCCATACATTAAAACCACTACTCTTACCTTCTGTAACCTCCTCTCACTGCTTCCCTAATTACTCTTTCTGTGTCAATTAGATTTAGGTTGGAAAGGGACTGAAATACACTCTATCTATAACAAAACAAATATTTTGAAATAAAGATGACAGAATACACAAAATGAATAATAATAATACAATACAAAAGGTCTAGGGAACTCAAATTTCTGTAACTTCCCCTTTTAACTGAATTCTCTCACATTCCACAATATCACACATATGGTCATTAATAACTCTCCTTGATACAAAAATCACACTACAAAGTTCACTTGACTAATGTACAAGTTACCATATAACTCAAATGTCCTGCCACTTAATATCACAATGTTACACCACAATACCTCAACTTGTTTCCCAAAACATCTTCACATTACATACTATTCTCCAAGGCGTCCCAATAATACCTCAATAATCCTTCACCACACATGGGCATGATCTCACCCCAACTCCCAGTAGTCAGCTGTGTCTTCCTTAGACAACGCTACGCCACCTTTGCTCAAATTCACCACTCCCTCTCACCACACTTCACTACACCAAACACCAAGACAGAAGCTTCTGACAACACCTACATCACTTCCATAACCCCACTGCACCCTAACCACGACACCACAAACCTTCTGATTTTCTCAGGCTATCAGCAGACCCAACCAAGACTTCCTCCAAAAACATCACCCGCTTCCCTACACGTGTACCACCCCGAGCTTCTTTCTGTTAGCTGACCGCCAGGGGACGCGATAAAACGGCGCCAAAATCCAAGACCCGCTCCCTTTTATCACAACGAACGTAAAATAAATAATTTCACTTGATATAATCATATACATCCACACAAAATAATCCTAATAAATGCAAAATAAATAATTAAATGTTTAGTTGAATAAACTTAACCCTATAAATGAATAAGGCAACATAACAGTGACAAATTCTTTTGTCCACCATACATGTCCCGACTTTGTGGTAACCGCATCTTTACCTGTTCAACAAGCTCTGACGACATTTCTCTTCAGCGATCTTGCAAGTTCTCCAGTTTCACTTTATCTTTGCCGAGCAGACGCTGACATTCTGACAAAAACTTTACTCCCAAAATCAATATTTTCCAAAGGTAGTGGCATGTCCTCATCGTACACTTGACGAGTCAAAGAAGTGAAATGTATGTCCAGTTCATGAAACAGTTGAGAGGGCTTGGCGTTAGTTGACTGAAACAGTGCATTAACTCTTTCATATTTAGTTACTAAAGGAGAAACAAACACAAAATATAGGTAGTTCAGGTCATCAGAGAACATGTCGCACAACAGCCTTGCTTTGTAGCGAACATCTTGGGTACCTTCTACCTTAGCAATGCTGAAATATGCTTTAAGTTCCTCCCAGTTTACTAAGATGTTGTAAATTACTTTTCCTCGCACAAGCCATCGAGTTTCTGACATCTTAAGAAGTGGGCTGGGAATATCTGACCGCTCTTCATTCACATTAATAGTTTCAAAAAGCATTTTATAGGTTTCCCTTCTAAGAGCACTCTTCTTGAACCACTTTGGCACCTCTTTCAACATAAATCCTAATTAAGTTTGAGGGTAGTTTTTCAAAACCCTTTTGCACACACAATGCCAGACTGTGACATATACAAGGCATTTTCACACAATTGGGTGACTGTTTTCAATCGTGACCACAAAGAATTCTTATTACTAGTCATGTTGCTTGCTCCATCACTTGAAAACCCAATGCACTTCTTTATCTCAATCCTGTTCTTCTCTAGAAGTGTTTTCACAGCCTCGAACAATGCAACACATGTTGTTTCAACAACTTTTACTCGTTCCAAAAAGTATGTTCCCATTTCACCATTTTCGCCATCAAAAAATCGTATGCATACACATAAACTTTTGTCACTTGCAATGTCTGTAGATTCGTCAACAAGCAAACAGAAGCAGTTAGCAGTTTCTAACTTCAAAAGCAATTCCTCCTCAAGAGCAGGGAAAATTACTTTGGTAATTAGCTTGGAACACTTTGTGCGATGAAGTTATTAAGTTCTCAGAAGTGATTCCCACTCCGTTCCGCTTTATAATTTCACTCAAGTGATCGACAGCAACAGCTGGACAGTGGCATGTGATTCCCACCCACAGGAAGCTGCAGTTCAGCTATTTTCAGATTCTCAGGAGCTGATGACATTCTCTTAAAGCTCTGAAACATAGACGTACTTGCAGAGCTGATCGAGGAGACTCACTTTGTATGGTCTTTGGAGTCTGCATGAGCTTTCAGGGTTGCTTCTCTTGGCTGGAAACCTTTGTGGCATAATTTGCAGTATGCCTGCTGAGTTCCATCTTTCGTCTTTGATACCCATGGGAATTCTTTTTCCCACTCGGCGTGGTACACGCGACCGGATTCATATGAACCTTTTCACTTGGACATGGTGATCAACACCAACTCACAGTCAACAACGAACTGGCCGCCATTCGAGCGGGGGGACGCATATTTACGAAAACTTCATCACATTCCCAGCCGCCCCGCCCTCGCTAGTGACGTAGGCAGACTCTGCCTCGTGATTGGTTGGCTTACTCTTGGCTCCGCACCATCCCCACCCCTCCTCTTTCTCTCTTTCTCTCCCGCTCTCTTCTCTTCTCTCCCGCTCGCCGCCCGTCCCGTTCCCCACCCATGTGTGTGTGTACGGGTCCTGTCAAGCTTGACCGAGTATTTTTTTTCAGTACGGAACAGAAACAATCAGTTCATATCGTTAAATATTATTATGTTTGGGGGAAATGCCAATGGGGATTTTCAGTTTAGTAACAAATTTCGTTATTTTCATTATCAAATTAGAGTACAGTACCAAAGCATAGTGATCATTACCAAATGGATATTTCATTACCAAATTTATCCTAATTTGGTAATGAAAAATACCAAATGGCAACTCTGATCGGAAGAGAAGTATTCATATAAGTATGGAATCGATTCCACTCACCGTTAAGACTTGATAAGTGATGGTTGTCAATTAATGCAAATTTTTCCCATGTTTTTGCAGCGCTTAGGTGTAGTCTTATGTTAATTGGTAGTGTGTCGGTGTGCTCGTGTATTTCTCTTGTATTCATGGTATAGGGATATCTCTGGTCTGCAGCGAATCTTAGTGCTTTGTTTTGCGTTCTTTGTAATTTACTGATTTGGGTTTTGGACAGTGTGTATGGGTATAGGCGGGTAGTCCAGGAGGGGTAGGATAAGCGTTTTAATTAAATGTATTTTTATCTTGCCGGAAGCGATATAGTTTCTGCATTGCCCGTCTAGCAAGATTGATCCTCTTGCTGACGTGTTTGCAGTAGCCCATTCTGGTTATTTGGAGTCCGAGTGTCTTGCCCTCATTTTGAAAAGCAACTAGTTATCCTTTTATTATTATTTCATTACCCGTTATTGCTCCGGGACGAAGTATATTAAACTTGTTAATGTTGTTTTTTATTCTCCATAGTTTTTCATAACGGTTTATGTTTTCAATTTCTCTTTGGGTTCTGCGGCGCAACATTTCTTTGCATTTCCCAGGGTAGGGGATAATTTGTGTTATATCATCAGCATAGCTGATGTTGACGCCTGTGTGTGATGTGAGCGTGTCGTGTGTGTATATGATAGGGCAGCGTGCTCTCAAAGTTGTCATATAGGACTGTTTCCACTTTTACTCTCGCCTTCCTGTTGTCTAAGAAGTTGCAGAGCAGTCTTTCGACAACTTGAGAGATGTCTCTCACATCGATTCCGGACTCGATTCCGGCCCGGCCTTAGTCTCAGTATGCACCAACTGTTTAGGGAGGGTGGGTCTCTCTCTCTCTCTCTCTCTCTCTCTCTCTCTCTCTCTCTCTCTCTCTCTCTCTCTCTCTCTCTCTCTCTCTCTCTCTCTCTCTCTCTCTCTCTCTCTCCCCCTATATATATATATATATATATATATATATATATTATATATATATATATATATATATATATATATATATATATATATATTTTTTTTTTTTTTTTTTTACATTAAAAGGGTACTAGCTAAGGGAAAAAAACGTTTAAAAAATTCCCGCTTGTCGCCACACAAACACACACACACACACACACACACACACACACACACACACACACACACACACACACACACACACACACATATTTATATATATATATATATATATATATATATATATATATATATATATATATATATATATGTATATATATATATATATATATATATATATATATATATATATATATATATATATATATATATATATATATATATCGTCCACGACAACTTACAGCAGGGGTGGCCAATCTATGGCGCATGCGCCAAACGTGGCGCATTGCATGATTAGAAGTGGCGCATTGCATCCTTGTGATAATAATAAAGTAAACCTACTCATAGGAGGGGTACAAGAGATTTATGGCGCATCTGAAACCGTGTGACATAAAGTTAACGCATGGTATGTAAAAGGTTGGCCACCCCTGACTTACAGCATCTAATGTGATTGTGACAGGACTGCCACCACCTGTACCACGGAATAAAAAAGGATTTAAAGGTCGGATTGTGGCCAACTTTATATTTTATATATAGTTGCCATTCATTTTTTCACAGTGCTAAAGAATCTACTTGTCTTACGTTAGAAATGTATTAAAGCAAACATTTAATCCTCTTGGAGAGTATATAGATAAGTAAGATATACAAAATATGTTTTCCATACAAAGTGAAACAATAATATCATCACTTGGGTGGAAGCGCCATGAGGTTAAGTTCAGTTTTAAAATTATAGTTGTGGGGCCACAATCTGCTTTGCTCGGTTAGATCATTATTTAAATTTGTTTTCCAATACGGTTGAGGTTTGCCTAAAACATTTCCAAGATGAGATTACAATTACATTCTTTAGGAGGTATCTGAGGGTTACTTTATGAAATACTTATCCAGTCTTAATGGTATAATTGGCAAATACGTTAATATAAACTCAAAATACACGATGGAATTCACCTGGTATCAACTTTGTCATTGCTACTAACCTGTCTTATTTAGCTCCCGTCTCACTGTGGCAGAATTCTTCAGAGCAGTTGTTTTTACATTGCCATTTTTTTTTTCAACTTCAACCTGTGTTCTGCACAGGTTGAAGGCAGAGTTGAGCCGGGCAGTCACATCAGTCCAGCTAGCCTTCTTATCCTTGTAAGTAAGGGTGCTGCTGAACTTACCCTTAATACTGGCATAGTGGACACCAACCATCTCTACCATGAACAGTGTTTCTTCCTCCTTCCAGTTGCAAGAGCGCTTCCTTTTGCTGGAAGGAGCTTAGTCTGCGGTGTTCATCTTCACGCTTAGAGTGCTTTGAACGTGGCGCGTAGTGCTCATAATGTAAACATAAAAACGAAAGAGTGTCGCCTTGCGCGGTAAATATAAAAACCGTATAAAACTTTAGACGCAAGCTTATAATGCCAATATTCCTTACTTATATCATCACTTTCGATGTTTTGTCTAGTAATATTCAATATTTATTCATTGATAAACTGGAATTTCGCTGTTTAAAAAAAATTGTTTAGCTAGGCTACTTCTTCGACTAAAGATTGAAGTTCAACCTTAATTTTCCTCGCGCTATGTGCAACTTTAAGTCCAACTTTAAAATTTTTTGTGAATACAGTCCCAGGGCCCGTATCCACAAAAATTCTTAAGTCGTTAAGTTGGACTTAAATCACGAATTGGACTTAATAATTCATCTTAAGCGCGAAATCCGTCTTAAAGTTGTTTTAACTGGCGGCCACGTTAAGTCGGCCGGGGACCGAGCTTAATGGGCCGGAATTACACTTAAGTCGACAAGATGGCCGAATGTCAACAAGTCCGTCACCGCCAACTGAGGATTTACCAGCCTCGAAAAGACGTCTTAAACATGCTGAATGACGCCGAGCTGGTGAGGAGATACCGATTGGATCGTGCAGGAGTACTATACGTGACTGATTTGGTGAGAGGGGCATTGCAGAGCCCCACTTCAAGGAGTCATGCACTGACAGCGGAGATGAAAGTTCTCATCACACTACGTTATTTGGCCACGGGCAATGTGCAATAGTGACGATCTAGGACCAACCCAAGCGTCAGTAAGCAGAGCTATTACTGACACATTGCAAGCACTCACCCGGCCAGAGTTATTGTGTGACTTTGTGAAGTTCCCTCTCGCCCTACCTGAAATCCGCCGTAAGTAAGAGGAATTTCAACAAATTGCAGGTTTTCCTGGCGTTGTGGGTGTCATTGATTGCATCCACATCGGGATAGTGGCTCCACGGGACCAGGATATGCATATGTGAATAGAAAAAACATCCACAGCATCAACACTCAGTTAGTGTTTGATGCTTCCTACGGGATAATGGATGTTGTTGCAAATTGGCCTGGGTCCACTCTTGATGCCCGTATTTGGCGAGAAAGTGGACTCAGAACCCTCTTTGAAGAAAACCTTGTACCACCACATTCATGTCATCTGCTTGGAGACAGTGGTTACCCCAGCAGACGACACCTGTTTACTCCCTTCCATCGGCCACAGACAGATACACAAGCAGCTTACAACAGGTTAGTCTGTTATGTGGTGACTTGTTATTACTGTCATGCTGAGCTAGTACCATTATAACCTAACCTAATCTAGTATTGCATAGCTAGGCATTAGATGGTGCTTCTTTGTAGACGTCATAAGTATATTGGTAAAACTAAACAATCACTACTCCACCCCTTTCTTCTTCTTTTTCCTTCCCTACATACTATACATAGTGTACTTAACACATCTGTGAAGGTTTCAGGCGGCGGAAACCATTATTTACCTCGCAAAACGTCTTTGAAGTTATGTTATGTTATGTTAGGTTGGTTAAGTTAGATTGATTTATGGTTAGGTTAAGGTTGTTAGGTTAGGTTACGGTTATATTATGGTTAGGTTAAATTAGGTTAGGTACGGTTCAGTTAGGTTCGGTTATATAAGATTTTTACATTTTATTACCCAAATCCAGAAAAAAAATTTAGGTTGAGAACCCTAACTTTTGGGTAATAAATTTTTTTAATCTTATATAACCGAACCTAACTGAACCGTACCTAACCTAACAATAACATAACCGTAACCTAACCTAACCATAACTCAATCTAACTTAACCAACCTAACCTAACATAACTTCAAAGACGTTTTGCAAGGTAAATAATAGTTTTCGCCGCCTGAAACCTTCACAGAGGTGTTGAGTACACTATGTATACTATGTAGGGAAGGAGAAAAAAAAGAAAGGGGTGGAGTAGTTATTGTTTAGTTTTACCAGTATATTATGCTATCAACCATCCCCACACACACAAAAATGAGAAAAGAAAAAAAACATTTATTAAATATATATATATATATATATATATATATATATATATATATATATATATATATATATATATATATATATACACACACACACACACATTTGTATATTTGGTGCACTTGTGCCTTTGACAGTTATGTATTGATTAGGTATCAATTAGCATTCCGACAATTTTTCTGGTAGTGACACATTGGCCAATATGTAATGGGTCTCATACTCACCACATGATGTACATTCACAGCCGCGGTTACATTAGTGACATGAATGGACTCATGACCAGTCAATTTGATTGGCAAACGATTAACAGGAAGAAATAATTGTGATCATGGGGCTTGCCGAATGCAAGGAACAATGCTGCCACATTATATTATCTGTCAGAAGATGAGGTAATGCTTGCAATTGTACATCTGTAATAAATGTCCCATCCCTTTTTTAACAACATACTCCTCTTTCAGGGCACATAAGAGGACAAGATCCGTTGTGGAACGCGGAATCGACCAGCTCAAAAGGCGGTTTCACGTTCTCCATGGTGAAATCCGCCTCACACCTGCACGATCCAACCGGTATCTCCTCACCAGCTCGGCGTCACTCAGCGTGTTTAAGACGTCTTTTGGAGGCTGGTAAACCCTCAGTTGGCGGTGACGGACTTGTTGACATTCGGCCATCTTGTCGACTTAAGTGTAAGTTCGGTCCCCGGCCGACTTAACGCGACCGCCAGTTAAGACCGGCTTTAAGATGGACTTTGCGCTTAAGATGAACTATTAAGTCCAACTCGTGCTTTAAGTGCAACTTAACGATTTAAGAATGTTTGTGTATACGGGCCCAGGGGTTTGGCGAGGTGACAGGCAGTTTCTGCCAATGCAAAGATTCTTAAGAAATTCCACAGCTGAGGCAAAACACACCAGAAAGAAGTTCATGGAATACTTCAATGAAGAAGGAGCTGTACCGTGGCAAAATCGCATGTGCGGCATACCAGACGGACCCTGAGCACGATAGGAGGGGCTGGAGAAAAACGAGGCGGAAGGAAAGGAAGATGAAAAAGAAGGATTCAGGAGAGGTGAAAGGGAAAGGAGAGGCGAAAAGCCAGTAATATAGATAAGAAAAATGTGAACACCGTTCTTATTTTGAAAATAAATTGATTTTCTTTCAAAGAATCATGAGATTTATTAGCTGGAAGGGAAGAAGAGGCTAACATGTGTGTGTATATATATGAGAAAAATGTGAGCACTTGCCACTTTTCGTCAATAAATCTTTTTCTTTCTGAGTATCTATCTTCTCACCATCATTACTACTACCACCTTATCTCCTAGTACAGCTGAGCTGAGACATTATGGGTTTAGCTGAGAGAGAGAGAGAGAGAGAGAAAGAGAGAGAGAGAGAGAGAGAGAGAGAGAGAGAGAGAGAGAGAGAGAGAGAGAGAGAGAGAGAGAGAGAGAGAGAGAGAGAGAGAGAGAGAGAGAGAGAGAGAGAGAAAGAGAAACAGAAAGAGAGAGAGAGAGAGAGAGAGAGAGAGAGAGAGAGAGAGAGAGAGAGAGAGAGAGAGAGAGAGAGAGAGAGAGAGAGAGAGAGAGAGAGAGAGAGAGAGAGAGAGAGAGAGAGAGAGAGAGAGAGAGAGAGAGAGAGAGAGAGTAGACCTTATTTCTTTGAGATTTGCAGTCACTGAAAAAATAATATATATGAACTTACTTGTTGAGCAGCTTCATCCAAGGTGGAAGTGGAAGGACGCTTGATATCTCCCTCACCAAGAAAACTCAGCTGATGAAAGCACCACAACTTCGGCTTGTACACGTCCTCAGTGCCTGCCCCAGACTTCATGGATGCCTTCTGTGGGCTGATTTCACAGTCGCTTCGTATTACTTAGATCGCTACCAATGAGCAGCGATCTCCATCACCATCAACAAATCCGATTTCACAGTCGTCTTTCGCGGTTTTATTTTGATGAAACCATACCAGAGATTGGAACCTTTGGTAACGCAGGCTTGTGAGCTGGGGGACCTCCCCAACGGAGCTTAACAAAGCAATTTTTAGCAAATAAAAAAAATGTTTACCCCTGTATAGCTATATTATTTCCTAAAATATATGTGAACATTTATTTAACAATACACCAACATGTTGTATGGGTATAATGATAATATGAACATTTTTTTAAAGAATTTGGATGACGGCTCGAAATCATGTCATCACCTCACCAGCAGATAAGTGTTAAAACTGTCAACAAGACGTACTTACATCTGCTACACCTCCTTGCCGTAATATTCCTGGTATGTATGCTTAGGGCATATGTAATTTGTTTTCAAAGTAATGGTAGGAGACACATTTAAGTGTAGGGCAATGAGGGAGAGAAAAAGGTAAGTTTTTGGAAAACAGTATCCTCATTTTCAAGACAAAACAATATTATTATGCTAGATTTCAATGTGGTTTGTATTAATATGATAACTGATTTCACAGTCACTTCGTATTGTTCAACCAAAAAATAAATAATAATCAAATATGACCTAACTTAACGTCCTCTCCAGCTGATTAGCGTTAAAACTGTCAACCAGACGTACTTACATCTGTTATACCTCCTTGCCGTGATATTCCTGCTATGTATGCTTAGGGCATATGGAATTTGTTAACAAATTAATGGTAGGCGTTGAACAGTGCATGTGTAAGGCGATTCTTTGTCTGTTTTGTGTATTTCCTGCCGTATATATTGCACTTTCCAGCCCAAAATTATAGTATTGCCTCTGTGGTTTGATTATTTATTTTTGGGGCTGGCGCAATAGCGGAATGTGGCTTCTCCTGCCTTAGTTGGGGAAGCCCACCAGGTGAGTGGTGAGTGATGAGGAAGAGAAAAGGAGGTTTTTGGAAAACAGTATCCTCTTATTTACAAACAATGTCCTCTTATTTACAAGACAAAACTTTATTATTATGCTATATTTCAATGTGTTTTAGATTAACATGATAACTGTTTTTTGGCAAAATGATCAAACTAAAAATAAATCATCAAACATGACCTAACCTTACGTC